>OX577849.1:11800000-12082309 GCA_951213275.1 Idaea straminata
CCAACGAATAGCAACTTCGATGGACAAGATTCTATCCCCTTGAGCCGTTATCCACCATCGCGGGATGAATGTAACAGAAAGGCGGATTTGCTCCGGCTTGTGAAACTAGCCGGGCTGGAGTCTTCGATTCTCACTGAGGAGGATTTGTTGCCGGCCACAGATAAGCCAGCTGCTGCTCTTAACAAACTTGCGGAGATCAGCATGAAGGCGGTGGACACTGTGGCCAAGAAGTCCAAGAACCTCAGTGGGTCATGGCAAAGAGGCCTATATGATGCGGTGTTCTTTATGAACGAGACGGTACAACAGCTCACCATGCGATCTACCAATGAGGAGACCCAAAAACTCCAGAACGAGAACGCGCGTCTTCAGTCGCAGCTGACGCAACTGAGGCAGGAAGTAGATGAGCTTAAAAATCAGTTTTGTCAAGTGAGTGGGCTGCATCAGATGGCTGAAGATGAGCTTCCTACAGTAGACCTCAGATACCGAAGGACGGAACAGCCCTCTCTAGAGGAGATTACGAGGGCTGTTTTAAGACAAATTCGGGAGACTGGTACCGCGGAAGATGAAGTGCTTACGCCCAGGCAAGTGGTTGACATGATGGATGCGCGGTTTGCAGCCATCGAGGAGAGATTGCCTCCGATGCGTCCGGTTCGACCTCCTCTCGCTGCCGACAAGAAACGGGCCGCAGATGCTATGTCAGCCTCAAAACAAAATGCAAAACAGCTTTCTGCAAAAGATTCCTCGAAGACTTTTGCAGAGGCGTCGGCCAGGACTTCGGCAGGGTTTGCTATACCTTTGGCGAACCCTGTCAGAGATAGCAACCAAAAGAAGGTCAATAAGAAGAAGAATAACAATAAAAAGAAGTCTGCGAATGAGAGTTCTCAGTGGACGACTGTTCGCAGTAAGAAAAATAAGAGGAGAGCAGTTACTGCTGCTAAAAACGACCAGGGAGGGCGCCGGAACCGAACACCTTCACTTCGGCCCCCTCGTTCAGCAGCGGTAGTAATCACACTGCAGCCCGAGGCTGCGGGCAGAGGACTCTCTTATAGTGACGTTCTCGCCCGCGCCAAGGCCAATATAGACCTTGATGCGAATGGCATACCTCCGCTAAAAATTCACAGGACAGCCACGGGAGCGCGCCTCCTGGAGGTACCTTCAGAAAAAGCGGAGTGTCTGGTCAGCCGGTTAAAAGAGGTTTTGAATGAAGATGATGTCAGATTGTCGAGACCTACGAAATGTGTAGACATCAGGCTTTCTGGTTTAGATGACTCCATAACACCAGATGAGGTAATTGCTGCAGTAATAAAGGAAACCGAATGCTTTGCTGACTCTGTCAAGTGCAGCGAGATCCGCGTAGACTATACTGGATTGGGTTCGACTGTAGTACATTGTCCAGTCGAAGGAGCCAAGAAATTGGCAGAAGCGGGTCGCCTACGCGTAGGTTGGGTGGTGGCAAAGGTTAAAGTCCTTCGGTTGAGGCCCCTACGCTGCTTCAAGTGTCATGAAGAGGGCCATGTACAAGCTAAATGTACTTCGGAGACAGATAGAAGCGGCGAATGTTATCGCTGCGGCTGCACTGGCCATAAGATCAAAGATTGCAAATCTTCTCCTCATTGCAGTATCTGTGCGGCAGCCGGCAAAACAGCAGACCACTTGCTGGGAAGCAAAGTCTGTGCGGGCTCCTTAGCATCTGCAAAGAAGAAGGCACCCGATGCGACTAACTCATCAAGTCAGTTGCAACTGGAACAGCCCTCGGCATCTACCAGAGTTATGGAGTTGGAGATTGACATCGAATGCCCATAATGGATAACGGCCCGATCCAATTCTTGCAGTCGAATCTTAATCATTGTCGAGCGGCTCAGGACCTGTTTCTTCAGTCCATAACGGAGTGGTCTATTCACGCCGCAGTGGTCCCAGAGCCATACTTCATAATGAATAACTGGTTCTCAGACACGAGTGGAAAGGTGGCAATTGTGCTCAGAAGCGGTATCATTCCGAACAAGGTCATGAAGGGTAGAGGCTCTGTGGCTGTGCTTTTTGGTGGCATTCTTCTGATCGGGGTTTACTTCTCCCCCAACAACAACAACATCGCCGACTTTCGTTCCCTGTTGGCCGAGGTCAATGTCCATATCCAAAATTGTCACCCTTACCCGGCTCTCCTACTCGGAGATCTAAATGCTAAATCTCCAATGTGGGGATCGCCTGTAACTAACCTGAGAGGCACAGAACTAGAGAGCTGGGTAGTTAGCCAGGGTCTTATTGTGCTTAACAGGGGCTCCGTAAGCACGTGCGTGCGGTTTCAGGGTGAGTCGGTCATCGATGTTTCATTTAGTAGCCCCGCTTTGGCGCATCGTGTTCAGGGTTGGAGAGTTCTAGAGGAAGTATTTAATTTTTCGGATCACCGATACATTCGGTTTGAAATCTCTGCCCAGACTTCAAGCACCTCACGCCAAACGGTTCCCCGCGAGCGCAAAAAACGTTGGGCCCTTAAGCGTTTGGATAACGAAGCTTTAGAGGAGGCTGCTATTGTGCAATCGTGGCCCTCTGTCCCAGACTCAGTGGACGTTCACACTGAAACTGAATGGTTTAGGGATGCTATGGTTGAAGTTTGTGATGCTTCCATGCCACGCGTAAAGTCGATGCTAAATAAGCGAAGTGTCTACTGGTGGTCTGATGAGATCGCATGCCTACGAACCGCGTGCATTACTGCTAGGCGTCCTTACACCCGTCACCGTAGGCTACGCCGTTACCGACCAAATGGAGAAGCTGATGAGGAAGAGATCCGGCTATACAACGTCTATAAAGATGCAAAGAAGGCCTTAAAATCTGCTATCTTTGAAGCCAAGGCCAGATCGAGACTGGAAATGTTGGATTCCTTGAATGAAGATCCGTGGGGACGTCCTTATCTTAGGGCCAGAGGGAAACTCCGTCCGTGGGCTCCACCGCTCGCTCAGTGTATTGAGCCACAGCTAGCGGAGAGGGTGGTGGCTAACTTGTTTCCGCACAGGTATGAGCACTCCCCTCCGCCGATGGCTACAAGTTCTGGAATTGAAGCAATCCCAGAGGAGGAAACGCCCGAGATCACTAGTGTCGAGTTGAAGCTGGCAGTCGCACGTTTAAGAGCTAAGAATACCGCTCCAGGCCCAGATGGCGTTCCGGGACGTGCACTCGCATTGGCCCTCAAACACCTTGGACCTCGTTTGTTGAAGCTCCTGAACGCGTGCCTAGAAACAGGTCAATTTCCTATTCAATGGCGTATGGGGCTGCTAGTTCTATTAAGAAAGGAGGGACGACCTGTAGACTCACCATCTGCCTACAGGCCCATAGTGTTATTGGATGATGTGGGAAAACTATTTGAGCGGATCATAGCTGCCCGCATCAACTGTCACCTTTCCAACTCGGGTCCCGACCTCTCTGAAAACCAGCATGGATTCAGACGAGAGCGCTCTACAGTTAGCGCCATTCTTCGGGTTAAAACCTTGGTGCAGAATGCTGTATCCCGGGGCGATGTGGTGTTGGCTATATCCCTGGATATAGCCAATGCTTTTAATTCATTACCATGGCCCAGCATATTTGAGGCTCTTCGGTACCATAAGATACCTCTGTATCTCCAGCGCATTCTTGCTTCTTACCTCTCGGAGCGCTGGATCGAGTACGAGAGTAAGGAGGGGCGTCGAAGATGGGAGATGAAGTGCGGTGTTCCACAGGGGTCGGTCCTCGGACCACTCCTGTGGAACATCGGCTATGATTGGGTCCTCCGTGGTGTGTTCCCGGGTGGTGTTGACGTCTCCTGTTACGCCGACGACACTTTGGTCATTGCTCGCGGGCGTACGCATCACGAAGCTGCTCAAACTGCGACGGAAGGTGTGGGTAGCGTCGTAGCCAGAATACGTCGTCTTGGGCTGGACGTTGCCCTAAGCAAATCTCAGGCGATGTCGTTCCATAAACCAAGAAATGCCCCTCCAGATGGTTTTCATATTATGGTAGGGGAGACCCAGATTGCCGTGCAGCCAAGCCTGAAATACCTTGGTTTGGTTTTGGATGCCCGCTGGACCTTTCGGGCGCATTTTACAGCTCTTGTGCCCAAGGTAATGGGTGCTGTTTTGGCTCTAGGTCGATTACTACCGAATCTAGGTGGTCCAAAAAATTCTGTTCGTCGGCTCTACTTAGGGATAATTAAATCTATGGTGCTATATGGGGCCCCTGTTTGGGCTGATAACCTGACGGCTTATAACATCAATAAGCTTCACAGACCACAAAGGGCGATGGCCGTCAGAGTAATCAGAGGGTATTGTACCATCTCACGGGAGGCAGCTTTGGTGCTGGCCGGCTCTATACCATGGCACCTCGAAGCAAAAGCTCTTGCATCGCTTTATCGCTGGCGGGAGGAAGCGCGTAACCGTGGTGACCGGCCGTCGCTAAAGGAAGTGGAGCAGCGTCGACTGGAACTTGAGCAGGTTACTGTGGCGGAGTGGCGGCTCGAGCTAGAGCACCCTAGTTATGGTGTGGCCACGGTTGAGGCTGTTAGACCAGTCTTAAGTGAGTGGCTGAATAGGTCTCACGGCACCTTATCGTTTCGTCTGACGCAGGTACTTTCCGGACATGGTTGTTTCGGAAAGTACCTGCACAAGATAGCCAGGAGAGAACCGGATAAGCGCTGCCATCATTGCACATCACTGTGCGATACGGTGGTGCACACTGTCGAGGAGTGTCCAGCGTGGGAAACCCAACGGCGGGTCTTGGTTGCCGAAGTGGGCAGTGATTTGTCTCTGCCTGCTATTGTTGGCGCCATGACTGAGGATGACTCAAAGTGGATGGCGGTCAGAAACTTCTGCGAATCAATTGTGTTGCAGAAGGAGACAGCGGAAAGAGAGAGGGAAACAACATCATCCCTCCCAATTCGCAGGAGGCGTAACAGGAGCAGGAGGATCCGCAATGATCGCCTTCCTCCGTAAAGACCAATGAGTGGCGATCTTGGGGGAGACCGTCACTCATAGCAATGAGTCGGAGATAGCGGCGGCGTGTGTTCCGCGTCGCCTCTCGACGGATTTTTCCCGATTTTCGGGTTTATCTGTAGGAAGAGCAAGGAACGACTGGCTCGAAGTTGGGTCCCAACGGACAAGTCGCCGATGGAGTCACAGAAGTCCTGCGCAAGCATACCTGTACTCCGTCGGACCTCGACTGTTGGCGGAACACCGATGGGTTTTTAGTGGGTAAGCCTCCGGCCGCCTACCATCCTCAGGCCGAAGGCAGCCCCACATACCTCCGTCGCCCCCTCCCCCTCAGGGTGGCGGGCGGATGCAATAATGCATTTTCCCATCGATAAAAAAAAAAAAAAAAAAAAAAAAAAAAAGGTCCTGAATCTTAACGCTTAGTGATTATATTGAAAGTTGTGAATTGTTTAATAATTATTTATCATTACAGGTACCTGAAAATATTTGATTTATAATTGTTATAATGTTGAAGATGATAATGATGTCTTTCCTTTTCCACTGCTGGGCGGTCAACCGTCTACTGCTTTCCCTTAAGGCATGTGCAGCCAGGTGCTGGGATTGATGAGACGTGACGGTTGTCCAAATAACACCATTCCTACATTGCTAACACTAAGTTATTTGTTGCTTATTTTTCCATCCAATCCTTCACCCTTCCTCGTTATTCTATCCTCCACTGCTGGGCGGTCAACCGTCTACTGCTTTCCCTTAAGGCATGTGCAGCCAGGTGCTGGGATTGATGAGACGTGACGGTTGTCCAAATAACACCATTCCTACATTGCTAACACTAAGTTATTTGTTGCTTAGTTTTCCATCCAATCCTTCACCCTTCCTCGTTATTCTATCCTCCACTGCTGGGCGGTCAGCCATCTACTGCTTTCCCTTATGGCATGTGCAGCCAGGTGCCGGGACTGATGAGACGTGATGGTTGTCCAAATAACACCATTCCTTCCCTGTTAACACTAAGTTTTTTTTTACTTTGCTTTCCCTCTTATCCTTTATATATCCTTCCTGTTTATATTTTCTTTTGTTGTTAAGTACTTCGAGAACGAAGTACTTGTCAGTATGGCCGTGTCAGATATTGTCTTATTTTTGTTAAATGTTGTAAACACTACGATACAATTATTTAATGTGTCCATTTCATTGTTTAAATTCTTAAACATTGTTGTTATAATTAACTTAATTTATTTCAGTAGTTACAAAGTGATTATTCTTATTATTTGAATTATTGAAAGTTGTGAAACGACTGGCTTCCTGTGTTTGTGAGAGGCGGGGCGATGACACTAAGCAACAGGATAAAAAGAGCTGTAGGCTCGTGATCGGGTCAGTCTGCTTCTGGTCGTCGCCGTGCCTAGTGCCTGGCGGTTGATTATTTTTCAAAATAATAATATTGTAAATACAATACAATAATTGATATTATTATAATAAAATATAATATATTATAATTTAGTTTAAATATATGATTTTAATATATATTATTAATAAAACATAAAATATAATATTAAATTAAATAAACAAAACCAGTTAGTGAAACTTTGTGTAAGCGATTGGTGTAACCTGGATACAAGATAAGTATATTATATATTATATAAGTTAATGATTAATAATTTAAATAAACAAATTAAATCAAAGCTATTCTTGTATTTTCTCTATTTCATAGATTTCTTATTATTTTAGTATTTATTTTGGATTCGCTTTTAATAAAATAGTCACCTCACATAGCTCTTTCTTCAGTCATAGCAAACAGTATTAATTTATAGGGTAGAATCTGACTCGGGCGTGATGTCACTAGATGTGTTCACAATAAAAAAGGGGAGCCTACCCTAACACCTATCCCTACACATCCCTACAATTACCTAACGGTTTGTATCTAGCAGACCTGGACCCTATGTGTGTGGACCCTAGTTAGTGTGTGCGTGTGTGTGTGTGTATGTGTGTGTACCTAGCTTTGTGTGTACCTACTGTCCCTACCCTACCTGACGTGTCCCTACTGCCCTAGCCCTGACCATAAGGTTCGAACAATAATAAATATATAGATAAGTACGGGATTGTCTGTCACCAGGAGACCTAGGGTGACAGACGGAAGGTGGGTAGGAAAGGGGGTGTGTGTACGTCGTGCAATGTACACGGGATGGATTTTCTCACTGCTGGTCAAGCGGACTCACAAGACCAATCGACTGACGGCTAAAGGTTTCCTGGCCGCAGTGAGAGGATGCTAAAGAGCATGGAATAGCTGCAATAGCTCTTCTAGCGGGTGCTAGGTACTGCTCGTTTCTTCCAGCTGCAATAGCTCTTCTAGCGGGTGCTAGGTACTGCTCGTTTCTTCTAGCTGCAATAGCTCTTCTAGCGGTTGCTAGGCACAGCTCGTTCTTCTTGGGAGGAGGAGTGATACTCGACTCAGTCTTGTTGCTAATTAATTTATTTACAAAAATCTTAAGATTATATACATTAATTTATGATGACTAAACAATACTTATTACAATAGTGTGCTATCGGTGTGCAGCCGCGTGTTACCTACCTATTGCCAAATTAATCTTATTCATCAAAAAATTGTCATTACATGCATGACCTAAATTTCAAAATATAGATATTCATGCGACTTGGCTTGTTTACATTTATTTTTCAATTAATAAAATTATTAAGTAATAAAGTATAATTATAGTTAATTTCTTAGTCCTATTTTATTATATAATATTAAATTATTGTTCAATGGGTTGAACATACGTAGTATACCTAGGTATAATACATTAAATACCTCTTTTAATTAATAATTAATGACTTCTCTCATAGCTGTCAAGACAAGACTTGTAATTCAAATAATTACAGCATACGTCATAAGTACCCTATCAGTTTGTTACCATAACTCTATCAACAAGTATTGGACTGCGACCTTGTCCTAATAGACGTTACACACAAACATAAATACATGAACTAAAAGTACTAAGTGTGATTATTATTTTCAACATGTTAGCTATGTATTTAGTTGGCCGAGTGATATAAACCGCCACCCGCTACACCAACCGACGCGACGTGAATTGGTTTACAAGTTACGTTGTTATAGTGTTCAAATAGTGCTGCACAGGATTGTAAACATTACGGTGCCAGTGTACTTTTGAACGTTGATTGTACTTTCAAGTTAAAATAGAAATTTCACTTTCAAACCTAAAGGCTTGAAGACAATACTCCCAAATAACTACACCCGCAAGGCTGCCACGTCCCACGTTCTTTCTATTGATCTAACGAACTTCAAACATTACTTGGTTAATTCTATAGCAAGAAATGTACGAGGGCGGCACTGAAAATTTCGGGAATCAAGGAAATGACACAACATTACTATTTAAAAATGTATTTATTGCTTTTCGAAGTATTCTCCGCGAAATTTGACACATTTTTCCATACGATGGAACCAATCATTAAAGCAACCATTCCATTCGGAAGTTGGGGTCTCCTAAATGGCCGTTTTGTAGGCGTCCACAGCTTCTTCAGGTGATGAAAATCTCTGACCACGCAATTTATTCTTTATTTTAGGGAAAGTATAGAAATCATTAGGGCTTAGGTCGGGGCTGTACGGCGGATGGTCTAATAATTCTATGTTTTCTTGCTCTAAAAACTCTTTTGTTCTGTTCGCGGTGTGAGAACTCGCATTGTCGTGATGGACGATGATGCGGCGGCTGCAGTTCTCTTTACGGAGTTCAGAAACGACCTGTGGCAAACAAATGCTAGCATACCATTCTGCATTAACCGTTCTTTGTCCCTCAAGAGGAATAGTCACAACATGGCCGGTTTTGGAGACAAACGCGGCCACCATTTTTTTTGCAACACTCCGTGAACGAACAATTTTTGTTGGCTTTAACTCATTTTCGAACACCCAAACTCGTGACTGGTTTTTTGTTTCGGGTTCGTACGCGTATATCCAGGATTCGTCACCTGATACGATGTTGTATACAGCATTTGAGGATCCTGCGTGGAATATTTCGAGAGTTCTGAGGCACCAAGTAACGCGAGCCACTTTTTGCTCTTCACAGAGCGAATGCGGTATCTATCGGGAAAACAACTTTTTTAAACCTAATTGTTCATGCAAGATTATTTGTATTTGACTCATGCCAATGTCTAAAGTTGTCTGAATTTCGCGGTATGTTACATGTCGATCTTCCTTTATCAGCTTACGCACAGCATCAACGTTTTCTTGGGTGAGTGCAGTTTTTGGACGACCTTGACGGGGATCATCACTGAGCTTGACACGTCCACGTTGAAATTCAGCAAACCAGCGATAAATTGTGGTTTTGGATGGGGCTTCATTACCAAATGCAGAAATCATCCGGTCAACACACTGTTTTTGTGATAAACCACTTCGAAAGTCATAATAAATCATCGCTCTTGAATTTTCTCGAGTCAATTCCATTTTCTCAACGACTAAACAAGTTTGACAAAACCTTGTGACAAGACCGAGATTCTTTTTTTAAATAAATAAATGGTATTCGATTTTTAAAACCAAGGACTTTTCAATTAAAAAGATTTAAATATGACAGGAACAGTGGAAATATTCCATTCCCGATACTTTTAGTGCAGCCTATGTACCTTTTAATAGGGAAAAATGTACCTAGTTAGTTTAATGGACGAATCTTATATCTTATATCTTTAAATGAGCAATTCTTGGAATTTCGGAATCGGCTCCAACGATCTTCATGAAATTTGGTATATAGGGGGTTTCGGGGGCGATAAATCGATCTAGCTAGGAATCATTTTTAGAAAATGTCATTTTATTCGTGTTTTATCGAAACTTACTTTTTTTTTATCTGAAAAATATGACTCTTCCTGACATCTATTGGCGAACTACTAATACTATTTTTTGTGAGCAATAAAGTTATTCCAGCAGATGGCGTTGTTAAGTAACACGAAGTCAATGAGTGTTTGCTTTGAGGTTAGACTAAGTAAAAAAAAAAATACCGAGCAAATCTTGGTCATCCAGGTACTTATTCTAATAGGATCTTTTTGATTCCAAGCCGGTTGCGTTCAAAAATACATTGACACGCACTGGTTCGACGCACATTCTTAAATCGTACGTAAACTAATATTAGCATAGTATTATTATTCTAAATTATTACTTATAATCTCATAGCTCAGTTAGAATTTCGGAAAATCCTTTCCTATCCGATGCCTACGTTACACAAAGAACACACCCTCCAAGTATCATATCTCTACGATCAGCGGTTTAGAATATGGGTTGATCCGTTAGTCAGTCAGTCAGTCATTCAGGACAAAGAATTTATGTATAGATTTTTGTTTTATATTTATTTTTGTTTTTTCATCCAGACTAGTTGTGTAATATGTACTTAGTTTATTTTTTTGTGAAAACATTTAATTGGTTCTTATCCATTTTTTTAGTTTTGTAAGCAGAATATTTAAAACTGTTTGTTTTCCAAATAAAATAAAAATAGGTACCTGGTTTTGTTTTGGGTAGAACGTGTTTTTTTTAAATTATATTTAGTATGAAATACTGATGAAATATGAATAATTTTCTATGAATGTTCTTCAATCTTTCCGACATAATATTATAAGAACACAACATGTCATGTTAGCTACATTACTTTCAATAGATATTTGAATTGAAAGCTACTAATTTTTAACACTCAACACTTAATAATATAAATAACTTTACAAATTCGTATTACATACTTACCGATTTTTTTATAAACACAAATCCAATATTTCACATTAAAACTCAGTTAATAGTCAGTTAATAGTTCGAAACCTACAACTTTTATAGCGGCAGTTTTGACTTTGACAATCAATGACAGTTTTTTTTTCACAATACCGGCCAGTGTTTATGAAAGGATTAATTTGAGCAAGCCGCCTAAACCGCTGATCGTAGAGACCTGAAACTTGGAGGGTGTGTTTTTGTATGAGGTAGGCATCCGATACGAAAGGATTTATCAAAATTTTACTCCAAAGTGGGTGAAAAAAGGGGGGGGGCAAAGTTTGTATGGGAGAACGTGATTCCTTGGTCCATTTTCGATTTTTACGCGGACGAAGTCGCAGGCAAAAGATAAGATAAGATCCAATATAAATATACACTGTGAAAAAAAACCATGTAATCCCTCTTAGGTGTAGGTTTGGCCAAGTGCGAGTCGGACTAGCGTACGAAGGGTACTATTATATTCTGTATTCGGAACCAAAGGGTATGTAAAAACAGTAATGTAAAAACCATTTTACTATGACTCCACTGTCTATCTGTCTGTCACCTAAGCGATCTCTTATAACCATGATAGCCAGAGAGTTGAAATTTTCGTTATCGTTACGTTGTTATAGCGGCAACGGAAGAAGGTACATTTTCTGTGAATATTACAACTGTCTCAGACAGATGATGTCTTTCTTTTGCCGCTATAATAACAAATACTAAAACAGAATATAATAGTACGGAAGTCGGTACCCTTCGTGCGCGAATCCGACTCAGACTTGGCCGGTTTATTTTTCTTCTAAAGTAGGTACGAACAAGAGTTTTTACGTTTGAAACCCTTTATTAATGGTTCTGATGACCTTTACGTAAATATTTCACAGGATACAAAGTACGATGTAACGCCTCAGACTGGTCGTACTTTATGGAGGTTCAGATCGTAAAATCATGGGTCATAAATCAAACTTTTGTAACGGAAATAACGAAAACGGAAATTCCCACGGGATCAGAATATATACTGATTCCGCGGAAAAAGCTTTATATGAATAATATTATAGTAAAATCGATACGCAAAATGAAAAGACTCGTACTTGTATTTGAACGGACTGTTTTCCGCAATTAGACCCTGTTTTTTGCGTGAGGATGGAGTAGGCTTGCCCTCTCAACCGCTGTCAATAATTCTGGAGCCAACTAAGCTGCAGGTTTCATCACGATGTTTTCCTTCACAGTAAAAGCAATGTCAGTTAGCGCACATAAACGTGCACCAATATATTTTCCTTAAGAAAACTTAAGAAAAATACATTGGTGCACGGCCGGCCGGGATTCGAATCCACGACCTTTAGAATGAAAGTCGAGGTATATTTTAATTATTTATCTATAACTATATATAAAATAAATCCTTATTTCCCTTTGCCACGGCACGGCATCACGTGTGATTCGTGTGAACCGCTTTACCAATTTTGCTCTTTTTTTGTGTTTATGCGAGATTCTTTGTAGTTTAAACCACAAATATCAAAGCTTTGTAAATTATACAATGGTACAAGTTTGATTGGAGGTATATCGAGTTACTGGAAGTAAGGCCACTCTGCCCGAATTAAGGGGAAGCGAAAGTAAACAAGCTGCGATAATAAAATTTAAACTGACGGGACGGATTAATCTCGTCTTAATGGTTTTGTTCAAACTTAACTACTTCGCGATATTCAACAGACGATAAATTTAAAATCTTTGTTTTAAGGAGATTTAAAGGGAGGTTGGGAGTTTTGGCGGGAACGAGTTAACAACATGTCGTGCTGCAGTTGTATTTTCATGAAACTTAGTTGTAACCCGAGTTGAATTGTATAATTCTGGTGAAATGTTATTCAATTTAGTTCTGTGAAAGTGCACAAGTGTAGTGAAAGTAAAAATCAGTGTCAAACATGAAGTTATCTCGTTGCCTTCAAATCTCCTATAAAGGTTATGGTAAACTTGCCACCGCTTTATAGCCCCTGACTTGACGGCCTATGACGACTTTGACTTTTTTGAAACACTTTAGGCCCGATTTATGAAAAATTGGGTCATAATTTAATGCAAAATATAACTTGACACTGGCTAAATGCACAAACCGTGTGAAGCCATAATTAATAGAAAAAAAAACAAGGGAGGTTGTGTGGCTGGAATTAAAAATGCTCGCGCGCCGCTTTGCGAGATGTATTGCAGACGTAAGACTAACCCTCTTTAAGGCATTTTTTGTTGATTTTAGTTTTTGTTGTTATAGCAGCAACAGAACTACAATATCTGTAAAAATTTCAACTGACTGGCTGTCACGGTTCATGAGATACAGCCTGGTGACAGACAGACGGACAGACGGACGCACAGTGAAGTCTTAGTGGGTCCTTCCTCTACTCTTATATATTATACTAGCTACGCTCCGCGGTTTCACCCGTGGAACTCCCGACCCCGTGGGAATACCTAAATGAAAAGTAGCTAGTAGCACAAAAATATTTTTTCAATTCAAACCAGTAGTTCTTGAGATTAGCGCGTTCAAACAAACAAACTCTTCAGCTTTATAATCCTATCCTACTATTCCTACTAATATTATAAATGTGAAAGTTTGTGTTTGCGTGTGTGTGTATGTTTGTTACTCCTTCACGCAAAAACTACAGGACCGATTGCGATGAAACTCTAACTAAATTAACACATAGGCTACTTTTTATCCCGATATTCCCACGGGATCGGGATTTACGAGGGTGAAACCGCGGGGCGCAGCTAGTCTGCCATAAAAATCTATACTAATATTATAAAGCTGAAGAGTTTGTTTGTTGGACGCGCTAATCTCAGGAACTACTGGTTCGAATTGAAAAAATATTTTTGCGTTGGATAATCCATTTATCGAGGAAGGCTATAGGCTACTTTTATCCCGATATTCCCACGGGATCGGGAGTTACGCGGGTGAAACCGCGGGGCGCAGCTAGTCTGTCATAACCAGAACCCTTAACCGAAAGGAGTATAGGAGCTTTTTAATTTTCTTTCTACATGCTTTTCAGGCACCTTTAGACCTACTTTCGGAGTATGAGTAATGAAAAGTCCATTTTAATATTAACTAGTTTGAAACTGGTTACGTGAAAAGAAAAAAAATCTCCTTTCGTAACTGGTTGTAAAACACATAATATAAGTCATATAAGCGGTAGAAAGGAAAATAATTACGATTTACTTATGCTTTTTTATTCCCACACGATTTGTAAAGTCCATTTTAATATTTAGGTACTAGTTTGAAACTGGATACCTACGTGAAAGTAAAAAAATATCCTTTCGTAACTAGTTACAAAACATAGCTAAGAACATACCCGACTAATTCACCTTTCAAACAAAAAAAACTAAATCAAAATCGGTTCATCCGTTCGGGAGCTACGATGTCACAGACACACACACACAGACACGTAAAACTTATAACACCCCGTCGTTTTCGCGTCGGGGATTAAAAACACAGTTACATAGGGGGTCAAAAAAGAAATAATTACGATTTGTATATCATATATTTTTATTTCATTTAGCATTGTGCTAAGCATTTATGATTATCAATGTTTAAAAGTTGCGCATCAATCAGTCTTAGAATTAAATGTTAATAACACAGAAATATATTAGAGGTTAATAAATATTAAATAAAAAATCGACCAAATTGACTTTGCCATTAGCTAAATTGCCTTAGGAATAGATGCTATAATCAATTTAGTCGCCAATCTCAATATCTAATATTAAAATGCGAAAGTTTGTTTGTCTATACTTCAAGCCTTGACCGCTTTAAAAATTTGTGCGAAGGGTTAATTTACCGCGAGTGAAACCGAGGGGCGCAAGTGTAGCCTACATATTTGTACTTGATGACATAATTGACACTAATTTGTTAAGAAAGCACTTTAATTTCTGTGATTTACTTATAAATACGTTTAACAAACAGTTTACAGAGCAATAAGCTAGTAAAATGTAACTATATTAAAATTTATCTATATAAAGCACGAAGCGCCATCTAGCCCCAAACTAAGTAACTATTCCTGTAATATCTCGTGCCAGACAAAGGACAGAATACTCATATAGGTACGGTCGGCAGCATAATTGCAGACCCACCGTAGAATTCTAAAATTTTATTGGAATGTTTTCATTCTAATCATTTTTATTGATAAATTCATGAGTCTTTCTTGAGGACATGAGGCAGGTGCCTAATCTTGCTTGTGTTGAAAACATTCTTATAACAGCCGTTTTGGAGCTCTACGGTGGGTCTGCAATTATGCAGCCGACCGTACATCTTTGATGAGATTTAGTTTGGGGCTAGCCCCAAACTAAATAACTATTCTTGTAATATATATACCAAACAACAGACAGAAATATGGCGATAAGGCTGTCGTTTGTACAGTAGTTTATACTTCCAATTTTGACGTACCCATTTCTCTTTCCATTTTGCCTTCACAATTTTTTTTTTCTCTTGTTTGGCCCCACGAACGTTATGCCATTTTCATCTTGTTCTTCATTCTTAGCGGGATTTAGAAGGGACTTAGGTTGCCTTCACTTAGATTAGCTTTTTTAGAACCGCTTGATTCCAATTTCAAATGACTATTTCTTTCTTCTTATTCTTCTTGATTGCCTTTTTAGAGAAGGCAAACGATTATTAGCCCATACAGTCTCGTCTTCTACACTTCGGAAAATTTACTGATCATACATCTTTCTGTTTTTTTTAAATGTAGTAAATTGGTGTTGTTATGCATCGAGGCGTAATTGAACTATATTTTTAGTAAGGCTTTTTTTAAATTGTTTTTTCTAAGGTACAATAAATCTATCTATCTTTTTCAAAGATTGCTTAATCTTTAACTGTGTATATTTTGTTTATCATATTTTAGTCAGTTTCATTTTTTTCTAAGCTGCACATATCTTTAAAATCACAGTTTAATATTGAATCTTTAAAATGTTCCGTGAAGTGTGTGTACGGGCACAGTTCTGAGTCACACATTGGCATTTTGATTATACGTTCCTGATGTAGGCTCAATATGTGCGGGCCATCTTTGCAACTGCAAAAACAATCATTTTATTTTTAAATATCGCTCCTTGATTTCACTCGCGTAACTCCCGATCCTGTGGGAACATCAGGATAAAAAGTAGGCTATAAATTAATGTGTAAAAAATTAGTTTGACATAAATCGGTCCAAAAGTTTTTTATTTTATTCTTTTTAGAGCATTTACCTAAATAAAATCTTTTTTATTTAATCACGCTTTTTTACAATAATATACATTTATTTCGTATTTATTTCCAATATTTTTAATCCAAATTTATTACATTTTATTTTCTACTTTTTAATTGGATTTTAAAAAAAAACGTGTTTTTTTATAACTATTTATTTATTATTCCGAAATTCCCACGGGATCGGGAGGTACGCGGATGAAACCGCGGGACATTATATTGGTCTATTGTTTTTCTATGGCAACACTTACTCCATCAATACAAAAGCCAAGTTCGAAGCGAAACAATCAATATCTGAAGCCTTCCATCCTCTTTTCGCGTCCATATTGTCAGCTCTCAAATGTGTATCAGGTTTATAAAGTCCTAAATGAGATATAATCTTTAACATTGTACCGGAGTGGGAGAACAGGAACGAAGCTTTGGGGCCGGTTTTTTTACTGGAAAAGAAGTTAAATGTTATAGAGGGCAGCACTGTGTGTGACATAAAAAGGTAAAGAGTTAGTATCATGACGTTGTTTTGTAAATTGACGACCCAGTTAGCACAATGGTTACTACGCTGGACTGCCAAACTCAGACAAGTATTTGTGCTTATATATTTGTCTGGTCTGGTTGTTTCTATGTATTATAAGTATATCTTTACAAAACAAAAGTATTTATGTAGTATATCCTAGGCTAGATGGCGATGTGTGGAATGTCCTGTAATATTTATTTATTTATTGCATTATTTTGGTGACTTATCTTCTTATTTATATCTTCTTCTATACATATAAAATGCTTTGTCCTGAATGACTGACTGACTAACGTGTTAACGCACAGCCTAAACCGTTGATCATAGAGACCTGAAACTTGGAGGGTGTGTTCTTTGTATGACGTAGGTATCCGATAAGATTTTCCAAAATTCTATCCCTTACAGTGGATGAAGAAGGGTGGCAAAGTTTGTATAGGACAATGTGATTCCTTGGTCCATTTTTACTTTTACGCGGACGAAGTCGCAGGCAAAAGCTAGGTTAAAGAATAATGGCAAAACTTCGAACAGAAGTTACTTGTTTGCAAGGAGTTTAGGATCTTGAAGTTTCATTATGTGTAATGGCGACAGATGCTGATTAAGAAAATGAAAAAATAAAAGAAAAAACTAAATATTTGTCAATTTAATTGTGATCTAGAAACGGACAATTATAATAATATCAAGATACCATCAATCTTTATCTATATTTTTCTTTGAACAGGACAATGCACAGCTCACCGTTGCTTAGCTTGGGGCTAGATGGTCCCTGCGAAATTATTTTTTAGGTATCCGTACCCAAAGGGGCCCTATTACGACTCCACTGTTTGTCTATCACCAGGCTGTATCTCATGAACCGTGATAGCTAGAGAGTTGAAAATTTCACAGAGGATGTATTTCTGTTCCCGCTATAACAACAAATACTCAAAACAGAATATAATGGTAGAATATAGTGGTTTTACAATGAGGAGAATTCCGACTCGCACTTGTCCGGTTCGGATCGGTAGTTAAATAAATATAAATATTGCAGGACATTTCACACATCGCCTAGTAACTAGACCTGTGTTATGGGTGCTAGACAACGGATATACTACTTATATGATTTTCTTTTGTAAATATATCCTTATAATACATAGATACAACCGGACATAGAAAAATATGTAAGCGTAAATACTTGTCTGAGGCGGGAATCGAACCCGCAACCCGATGTTTGGCAGTCCGGTAGTTAATACCTATACTTACTTAAAGCTTTCAAACATATGTTTAAGTAACATACAAGCTTGGCGATAAGTTAAGTCATGTCCATATCCATCCAACCAGTATGTTTTCAAATCAAAATAATACTCTAAAACCTGTAAACAAAAATTGTATGAATAAAACAGAGTACACAGACCATCTTGATTTATATATTTCTAAATTTCCTCTAAATAAGACCGGAAGTTTCAGAGTATATTCATTACAAAGTGAAAAAAATAACAAATACGTATACCTATGTAAGTATTTTTATTTTTAGCCTATTCCGTCCCACTGCAGGGCGGTTCCCCCTCTTTCCACTGTTCCCTGTCTCATGCTAGCTGGGTTCAGGCCCTACGATGCGAGTCCAACTCGTCCCGCCATCTCTTGGGCCTGCCGCGGGGTCGCCTGCTGGTCGGGACCCAGTCCGTGGTGGTTTTTGCCCACATGGATAATAAAAAAGTACCGCCTAAATTCCCAACAAACTGACGTGTAGTTTTTTGGCGTGTGGTACAGTCAGCAAAAGACTGAGGGCAACAGTTGCATAATTTCAACTTTTATTTTTTAATAATATATTTTATGGTTATTCTTCGTGAAAAAACTGACACTTCGAAAGCTTTAGTGATATCAAGCAGAATAATTATCAATTACACAACCGTTATTTAAAAAAATGAAGACTTTAAAATATGCTCTATGTTACCCTCAGTCATTTGCTGACTGTACGTATAGACATTAGACATACCTCGGCACTTTCCTTGTCAAACGCACCACACCAAGGCGAAGGGAAATGTTTATTCCACGATGTTTCGTATCCACATATCTTGTACATCAACTCTACTTTCTCTGTAAAATAATATAAGTATTTTAAGTAAGACGGTAACTTAATATTTAAACAAGTGTATTGGTGCAATTTGATTAAGTGCATTTTGCTGTGGGAAGCAGAACAGAAAGTGAAATGAAACAGAAGTGAATATTTTTAGAACAGTAACTACGAGTTTTAATGATTAAAACATCATTAAAAAATAAAGTTACAAATAAAAAACATCCTCAAGCTCGTCTCGTCCGTCGTCTAGAAAAAAGGTTCCAATATAGGTATCATGGAAATAGGCAAATATAAAAACTATTACGGTTTTTAATTATATATACAGCTTCCTTTAAAGGCAGCCTTGAGTCGAGAGGCTACGTCGATTCGCGAAAACGTAATTGGAGACGAAACTTGCCGCCACATCAACTTAACGCAGTGACCGCGTGACGAGTCATTCAGTATTGATAAACGTTTATGCTCAAAGGCGCCTCAGTGTGAGCCGCGTACTCAGTGCAGACTTCGGCCTGGTACTGAGAAATTAGTAAGCGAATGGATCGGGCAGAAGCAAGCTGCCTCGTTACTATGTTTTGTGGCTCATGTGGGGACAGATTAAACAGATCGGTTCGAGGCTGCGCAAGTGGATAAATAGCTTACCAGTTAACAATAGTAAACCAGATAGATAAATTGATAAACACTATTTGAACAACAAAAATACATGTACACAGAAAGCTCAAAAAAGCCGCAAGAATGGGCGGGAAAGTAATTGCTAACAGATTTAATATTTTTGTAAAATAAATCAGTGTTCTAACAACATGAAAATAAAGCATAGATGATATGTACAGCCAACAAAAGTTACAGTCAACGACGAAATACAAGCTAGAACAAAAGTTGTAGCAAATAGCAAAGCAAGCTATTACGGTGCACTGTACATTATTACGAACCCAAACTCAAGACAGTTGAGAAACCTAATCTTTTAGAAACAGACTCCAATGTTCTGTTCATTATTTCGCTAGCACCGTACAAGTGCTTTTGCTTGTATGTGTCCGGGTTCCTTTTAACTTGCTCTTGCCACTTGTCACAGTGTTTGTAAAACTGAAACATGCCAATCTGATAGTACAGTAAGCAAAGGACTGAGGGTACCAGGGGCATATTTATAATTTTTGGTTATTCAGCGTGAAATAACTAAAACTTCGGAAGCTTTAGTGATATCAAGCAGAATAATCGTTATTGAAAAAATAAAACTTTAAATTATACACCTGGTGTCCGCAGTACTTTGCTTACTGTACCTATTGCGTATTACAGTGCAAAACTTTCATTTGTAAGCGTGTGTTTGTTTGTCGCTGATTAAAACTATTTAACAGATTTAGATGTCACTTTGACTTTACTTACTTATGTCAATTTACTTTGACACTTGTCAGTGTTTGTAAAACTGAAACATGCCAATCTGATACGAATCTGTCTAACAGATTTAGATTAAATTTTCTATGGAATATTTAAATTATTATTTATATTTAATTGAGTTATTGTTGTAGTTAAATAAAAATTAAATGAAATGAGTTCAAATTATATCCATAAATTGAACTCATGACATTAACTTTTTACTGTGATATTTACACTAGAGGATTATTTAAAACTTATTAATTGTTGTTTGGTTTATACTAAAATACATGATTTTAGATTTGAAAAACTAAAAACAAATTAAAATGGCTGACTGTTTACTATGCCAGAATGTTGCAAATCCTATCTAAATCGGTCAAGTCATTCGACAGCAAAGAGGTTAAACTTTCAGTTATAATGAAATTACCCGTAATGTGGTTTCCACTACAGTGGTCGGTGCAAATATGACATCCTTAGCTTGTTTTTGTTCAAACAATCCATTAGCAAAGTACCTTGCACTTTGTTGTGTCCTCTCTGTCGGTGTATATCGAAACTAAAACAAATATAATACTATAAATAATCATTCATTATTATGATTAAAAACTGAAAAAGATTCCTGCTTTCACAACTTCCTAGGTCCTTAGTAATTATGTTGTATAGCTGCGCCCCACGGTTTCGTCCGCGTAAGTTTCGATCCCGTGGGAATATCGGGATATAAGTAGCCTATGTGTTAATCTAGATCTTCAGCTACCTACATACCAAGTTACATGGCAATCAGTCCGGTAGTTTTTGCGTGAACGAGTAACAACCATACAAACAAACATATTCCTACTTATACAAAAAAATTTACATTTATAATATTAGTAGGATTATTTGAAGAGTTGGGTTGCCTTGAGTAGCGAAAACTTCCACCCGGACACTAAAAAGCGCTCAAACTTCTACCTAGTTGGGAAAATGAGCCCGACAATAAAATACAAACTAAAATTGGATGCTCTTTACAGCACTAACAATTTTTATCCATGCCATTTGAGGGCGATGTAGTGCATGGGTCATCCAGGACTGCCCAAAACCTTTGCCCTTTGTACTTCTACTTGTATACAGGCTGTTTACCGCCATTGGACCCTCTTTAATTGGGTCCTTTTTGCGTGAGGATGGAGTAGGCTTGCCCAGCACCTACTACCCTCTCAGCTTAGTCGACCATGTCCAGAGGAGAGAACTTGTCAATACTTCTGGAGCCAACTAAGCCGCGGGTTTCATCACGATGTTTCCCTTCACCGTAAGAGTAATGTCAATTTGCGCACATAAATTTTTCTTAAGAAAAATACATTGGTGCACGGCCGGCAGGGATTCGAACCCACAACCTTCAGAATGAAAGTCGAGGTATCTACCACTAAGCCAACACCGCTCTTCGCCTTTGCCCTTTTGTTTACCAAAGTATACATACCAAAAAACTATCGTTACTATATTTTTTCATTATAGCATTAGGGAACCGTTTCTGCATCCGTTCCGCAAGGAGTATCATTTCATCTCGACCTTCAAGGGTGAGGTACTTCTCTTTCTCTACCTCAATATTGGGATTCCAATCTTCTAGTCTTTCTATCTCTTCTTCCGTTAAGGCAACTGGAACTAGCAGAAAAACCAACATCAATATTTTTACCATTCAAAGAATATAATGAGAACACACGAAGAGTATTTTTTTACTAAAATAAATTACAGGTGATTGAATGCAGGTTACAATCTTTCAAGTGGGTAAACTATAAAATATGGAACTTATGTATATCTATACTTATTTTAAAACGAGGTAAGATTTTTTTGTTTGTAACATATAGGGTCCGAAACTACTGGACTACTATTGATTGGGAGTGTTATAGGCTACTTTTTATTCCAATATTCCCACAGGATCGGGAGTTACGCGGATGAAATTGCAGAATGCTTAATCTATAAAACAAGCAAAAAGTAATAGCAGGTTCATTTTTTATTTATTTAATTTGAAACTTACTTTGTCCATACTTATGGTGCATAAGAATATCATATTTTAAATCTCGTAGGGTAGTGTTCATACCAATAATGTCTCTGGAACTCGGCAATCTCGTCCCATGTCTTACAACCATCCATATCTTATTATCTTTACACCCTGGAACATCAAAGTAGAATTATTGTACTACTGTATTACTGTGTTATTCTTATTTGTGTCTATAATATGTTGTGTGTTTGTTCGAATAAATTATATTCTATTCTAATTTTCTATGACTTTTTAGGCTTTGTGTTATCAATTTTTTCAATGACCTCTCACATGTCGGGCGAATACTCGCCTGCAACGCAGAAGGTTGCGGGTTCGATTCCCACCTTAAACAAGTATTTTTATATTAAAGTATTTGTTTATGGTCGTTTGGGTGTTTCTCTATATATTATAAGTATATAAAGTAGTAAATAAATAAAAAGTTATTGGGCTAAAGCTACAAGGAACACCATGCATGCACCTTTGAACCTTTTTCAGATTCGAGGTTCAGTTTTTAACTTATTCTAAGCCAGTGAATAGTAGATGAAATATGCTGGCCTAGCCCATCCTAGCTTGTTTGTTTAGTCAATACATCTGGAGTAGATTAAGTCGCCCATACCATGCTTACTATTGAAAGTGAATAAAATAAGTAATTAAAGAATTCATTTTTAGAACCAACCTATTATTTCAATCTTCGCTGCGTCGAAAAAATAGGTAGTTACCAAGTGTAAACATTAACCATAAAATTGTTTACAACAGTAATTCAGCAACATTTTTAAGTATAAGAACATTGGTTTTATAAACCAGAGATGATACAAACCTGGGTATTTGATTTTTGTGTCGTTTTTATTGTATTTGAACCGGTACGGTGTCCGAGTACCTAAATTATTCAGAACATCATTAGACTGGGTGGAGGCACCTTCGTTAGGATATAGGTAGGCCAAAATAATACACAGCACGCATAGTTTCATAGCAAGAAGTAGAATTCTAAAGATGAACACAAGATTTTGGTAAAAATGAAAAAGTAAACACAAAAAAAATTTCGAGTTTGTTGTTTGTTGATTTTACTGAAGTTTGCAGCATTTTAGCGACGTTGACGGAAACGAAAAGTTTGCAGGTGCAGCGAAAATGAAGGAATGATGGTTGACAGTGACAGTTAGACAGCATTGCAGCCAACTTGATAAAAAAATAGTGCAGACAATTTTTTTTCTATTATTTTTAATGACTTTGCATGGCTTGTGCTTATAGCCAATATAAGTTATTTTCATGAGGTATACCGCGGGTAATAAGAATAAATTAGGGTTCAATTTTCTGATATTGGACCATATTTCATAGTATAAAATAAGTGGTCATGTAAATAAACAATTGATTCCTTCAAGATTCTGATACTAACTGATTCCTCCTCTCAGGGTAGTTCCCTGAGAGGAGGAATCAGTGAGTGACTGAGTGAGGGAACTATGAAAATTGGAGACTGCATAAATACAACACATTAATATTTATAATTTTTATTATTCTAGCAGTTACAAAAACTTATTCTACTTGCAGTAAAATATTTGATTGTTGTAGAGTAGCTTTCAATGTAAATGGTTTTGCCAAGTTCTCAATATTAAAGGTCTCAGAGGCAAACAACTCTGCTTCCGGATTCTCATGGAGAGAGAAGCTAATGTCTTTCACATCTCCTGCATCAATAGTTTGTACATTCTGTGTGTATGGTGGTGTACCTTCCTTAAATATTTGAACTGTTTGGTCTAAATATTTTAAGTAAACATCTTTTCCTAAGAATTCTACCTCTGCATTTGCATCTTTTAATGCCAATTCTGGCATGTCTGCTAACATGCCAGCTTGTTTTGCGCATCCAACAGCAATAACTTCATCAGGATTTATCCCTGAGAAAACCTCAGCTTCGGGAAGCAAACTTGCAATAGCAGACTGGAGTTTAGGTATCTTCATACTTCCACCACAAAGTACAATCTTACTTATAGTTCCATCAAAACTCTCTATTAAGTTTTGAGCCGGTGCAATGTATTCTGATATTTTGGACGATACAATGTTCTCAAATCGAGCTCTAGACACATTTTGACTCCAATCAACACCATCTAACAAGGACTCAATAAACACATGAGCAGAGTTCAATGTTGATAGAACATGTTTGCAGTTGTCTGCATGGTGTAGTAACTTGGCCATAGCTCTCTTGCTTTCCTGAGGATCTAGCTTCCATTTCTGTCTGAACTCTTGGGCAATGTAATCAGCCAAATGCTTAGTGAGGCACTGCCCGCCCAAATCGGATCGAAAAACATTTTTCTCTATGGAAATGAATCCACCAGAGACTTTTGCAATAGAGATATCACAAGATGAACCACCAAGTCTGTAGACTAACACATTAACATCTTCAACAGATTCTTCAATGTTGTAAGCTAATAATGCTGCTGCGGGTTCACTGATTACTTGTAGAACATCAAAACCGGCAAGCTCAGCACTTTTCATTAGTCTGTCTCTGCTTTCATTTGTCCAATTTAATGGGGCCGCTAATACGAGTTTCAAATCGCTTTCATTTCTCATAGCATGACTAGCTATCGTAAATAATTTATCATACATTTTAGTAGCAATCTGATCAGGATTGGAGTACAAAGTTGTCTCACTGGTTTCAAAGATGTATTCAAGTTTTTCTTCGTTTTGGATGCGGCAGGAAGAGGAAGACTCCACGTAAGATAAATCTTCTTCATTCCAATCACAGTTTATTAGTCTCTTGTTGTGTTTTATGGTGGATTTTGATGCGGGTTGGCCTGATTTCGCTGGTAGGCCTATCTCCCATTCGGTACCGTTCAGAGCTAGTACAGCTGGAGTTACACGGTCACCTGCATCATTGGCTATCACTGCCGGAGCACCATTGCTGTAGAACGCTAGACAGGCCGAGCTGTTACCTAAATGTATTCCGTACGCGGCAGCCATTCTAGTAATTGTGAAGGACGTGGATATAAATAACTGAGGAGATTGGTTTTTTATCAACTTTTTACGATTTGTTTCAACGCCTTACCACAAAAACATAACCTAGCTTTTTCAAACAGCAGCAAGTTTTTGACGGCAGATTTGCAACAGTGTTACTATACCACAAAACTGATATTCTGCTATCAAGACCTAGGGAAAGGTCCCATTCCATTTCTTCTTCTTATTTCCTTAAATCCTTATTTCCTAACTTAGAGGAAAGGTGGAAAGGAAAATTCGAAATGCCATATATTTGTGCAAAGTGCATAAATCTGACGAGCGAAAATTATGAAACCAAATGTGCCCCAATGCTAGAATTTTACCTTAAATGTGGCAAGAAACTTGAAGAATGGTAACTCTGGGTAATGTTATATTTCTATCATTGTCAGTTAGTAAAAACGCCATAGTTATTTTTTATTTAAAATGTTGCCATTTATAAACTTAAGGTGTGTTTTGACGATTCCAGTAAGTAGGTCCATGCTGTGCCAAACAGTGAAGCGAGTACATTTAATTTGCTTTGGCCGACCAAATGGCAGCAAAGTAATAAAGGCGGGAAATGCGATTTAAAAAAGTAGGAGGATGCTGCTCGGCTGCTCGTTTTTAGGATTTAACGATTTTTCTAGAGATTACAAAAATGAATGAAGAAGAGCCTAAACCCTCTAGGCTTAAACAGAATGATGAAGTTAATAATCGAAGCAAAAGATTAGAAAACATTTTGCTATCTTTGAGAAACTGTAAAAATGTGAGTTTTAACGATAATAAATGCAATACAATATAATATTATGTTTGAAACTTTTCTATTATTGTGTATTAATAATTATTATGATAGGCAAGTATTTGATATTTTAATTTGTATATAAATAAGTAAATATTAAACTGTCCCTACATGGGCTCTATAAATATAAACCTCTTTAGGATTTCATTACCGAACGAGAGGAATGTAGAAAAATTCGTGAAATTAACACGAAACTAGAATTAGAACTAAAAGAAGCTCGTGAATTAGAAAAATCTCATCGCTACCATTTACTGTCTTCCCGTGAAATGATTGGAAACTTACAAGAGACCGTATCACAGCTGGTTTATTTGAAAAGGAATGAGAAAAAAATTACAGATGAATTGATATCGCGGGACTGTACTATTTCTAATTTGGAAAAAGTAAGTTATTTGAGAAGGTAAGTAGTATTTATAGGGGAAACGGAAATCATATTATTATCTTAGTACCTACTTATGGTCTTCATATCTACCATAACTGTGCCTCACGGTTTCACTCGCGTCGTGATAAAAAGTAGGTAGCCTACGATTCACACTTATAAGGATTTAAATAAGCTCTTACAAAGTTTTATCAAAATCGGTCTAGTCATAAAGATATTTTAAAAATAGACGCAAATGTAAACAAATTGTATTTAGTTACTTAAATTATAATTTTAACTTTATAGGTAATTGCTTCCGCGGTTTCACCCGCTCTTCCGATCCCGTGGGGATATCGGGATAAAAAGTAGTCTATGTTACTTCCAATTAATCAATGTAGGTACTTGTACTTGCATGGACTGTTTTCCGCAATTAAACCTTTTTTAATTGGGTCCATTTTTGCGTGAGAATAGAGTAGGCTTGCCCAGCACCTACTACCCTCTCAGCTTAGTCGACCATTCCCAGAGGAGAGAACTTGTCAATACTTCTGGAGCCAACTAAGCCTCGGTTTCATCATAATGTTTTCCTTCAATGAAAGTCGAGGTATCTACCACTAAGCCAACACCGCTCTATGAATCCATGTATCCTAATACCAAGTTTCATCTAAATCAGTCCAGTAGTTTTGGAGCCTGAGCCTATTCGTTACAAACAAAAAATCTTTCCTCTTTATAATATTAGTATAAATGCATAAGTGAGTGTTTGAGTTTTAAAAGGACTTCTATTTATTATAACATTCTCCAACAAAAATATAAACAAACACGTGGTAAATACTTGCCTACTTTCACATAATTTAAACTGCAATAATCATTTAATTAAGTAGGTACTACCTACCTACCAACTTAATTGCGTAATAAGTAGGTATCTACCATATCAAATACTTAAACACCCACCTACACTACAGAGCAACGTGCTTTCCAAAATGTAATTACTTACCTTCGCTTTTTAATTTTTCGCTACATCTATAGGACAAAGAAAATCTAACAAATAAACAGAACGCAGCAATACTTGAATTACGCAATACTAATGAGAAACATATTGAGGAACTAACGGCTATCAACGAAAGGAAGTGTTCGTATCGTTCCGTATTTGGCATGATTTACATTAGACTGGGCTCCATTATATCGGGTTATCAGCCGGGATGAGGCGGATCCGTGTGCCATCCGGGCCCGGATCTGCCCCGTCCCCCCAGAACACGGCTTATGCACGGTGTTTAATAAATTGCTTCTTACAAAATGTATGTAACTGTATATGTAATTTCAATTCCGCCCGGTCTAATGTAAATCATTCCACTATCTTTACATTCATAAGTTGTTTTTGTTGTGTGTGATATGCCCTTTTTTATCGATGAAAAAATGCATTGTTACATCCTCCCGCCACCCTGAGGGGGAGGGGCGACGGAGGTATGTGGGGCTGCCTTCAGCCTGAGGATGGTAGGCAGCACGGTCACCTGAGTTTTCAGGGATACTTAACATAAATATTTTTTTACAAATGCAGCCTAAAATATAGCACGTTTCTTAGAACATAACTATTCATTCGCGACTTAAAGACCCCAAAGTGATACACGTCAGGAACAGGAAATAATAGATTATTTGAATTCATGTTGACGCACCAATATAGGTGGCCGCATTGACCAGTACCTATAGCTCAGCATATAGACATAACATTCAAACTCTCTTATCTTATTTCGGAGGCTAACAGAACCAGCAACACTCCGACGCAGTGGGACCTTAATGTTTCTTACTCTTTGAAGAAGTGGTCGATTGACGCGGTGATCCCACTAACAGGAAGAAACCTATATTCCTCCGGTTTGGGATACGCATTCCCAAGGAAATTCATACGCGTAGCTGCTAAGACGTCGCATTCACACAGGGTGTGCTCCATCGTTTCCCTGACATCACCGCAAGCTCTGCAATCATTATTAGAATTTATCTTCATTTTTAAAAGCATTCAACCAACCCTTCGATCTTATTATCTGTCTGTAGATACTATAAATAAAAAAGTAGGTTATTTGCCTACCTAGTAATTTCACAAACTACCTACAGCATCTTTTAAAAGCTGTTACCTTTATATTTATCTTCAATCAATCTTACCTGCTTAAATTTATTTCCATTTTATTAAAATTTCAGTACAACAAGTTCAAAACGAATGTGATACTCGAGTCGCACAGTTTTCATGCGTTATTGAAGAGTTGAGATCTAAGATTAAAGATATCGAAATTGAACACAGAGATAAGGTATCGGTTTGTTATATCTACTGTAGTTCTCCTTCTCTTCAATTCTCCTTGCCTTTACTTCTCCATGCCTTTACTTCTCCTTGTATTTACTTCTCCTTGCCTTTACTTTTCCTTGTATTTACTTCTCCTTGTATTTAGGTACTTCTCCTTGACAATTACTTTTCCTTGCCTTTACTTCTCTTTGCCTTTACTTCTCCTTATATTAACTTCTTCTTGCCTTTACTTCTCCTTACTATTATAATATCACCTTACCTTTGTTTCTTCTTGCTTATTGAAATATTAATTTCTTTAAGTATATATACGTGATATTTCAATAAAATACGTTTTTATAGTTGAACGTCGTAGTATTAGATTATGAAGAAAAGATTCAAAGAGAAACTGCTCAGAAATCCCAACTTCAAGATCAGTTAACAATGCAGGCTGCTAATATAGATGCTTATAAAAGGGTAAGTTGCATTTATTTATTACAGACACGTCATTTATAGAGAGGAAGAATTTGAACATGCATAAGTAAAAAATCTGAAACTAAAACAATGAGAGAAAAGGAACTACGTTTCTTTAAAGGTTCTTGTACTAAGTTTCATGACAATCCAGTAGTTTCACAAGATTCTTTTTATTATAAAATGATATTAACACTACGTAGTATAGAACAAAATCGCTTCCCGCTGTCTATCTGTTCCTATGTTTGCTTAGAACTTTAAAACTACGCAACTAATTTTAATGCTGTTTTTTAGATAGATAGAGTGATTTAAGAGGAAGGTTGTAGTATATAAAACAAAACTACTACGCATAAAAAGTCGCGGGCAACCGCTAGTAAAAGATACAGATGGGACTTACATACATTTTTAACGTAAAACAAATCTTACAGAGATTACAAGAATTAGAAGAGAAACTAAAACAAACTCAGTTCAAACGATATTTAGCGCAAGGGTCCTATCGTTCTCAGTACGATAATCAAAACGAAAGACCGTATTCTGTTACTGATGATTACCAACCTGCTGACTTAGGTCCTGAACTTGAAAGACCTGTACCTAAAACCCCGCATGTAAATGAAACTAGGTTTCAAATTGCCAAAACTCCTAGCACATATTACAATAAGGAACATAATTTTAACGATAAAGGTCCTAATTATAGAGCGTATAATAGTCCTAATCCTAATTTCAATATCCATAAGAGTAGCAATCTTAATGAGAATAAGGAACACAGCTTTCATGATAATAAGCAACCCAACTTTGATGATAACATGGGTAAGATCTATAATTATAATAAGGAACCCAACTTTAATAGTGATAAGGGACCAAACTTAAATTATAATAAGGAACCTAACTTTAATAGTGATAAGGGACCAAACTTAAATTATAAGGAATCCAATTTTAATGATAATAAGGGTCTCAAACAAAACACCCTTCAAGTAATGTATTACGATAAACCCAATAATGCACCAAAAACTAAAAAAGGAGCATTCAATATCACTAAGAAGAGAAAGCTTTTTAATGAAAAAGATTTCCAGGATTTTTAATAATATAATTTTAAAATACTTATATAGGTTTAAAATGTTATTATATCTACTTACCAGCAAATTGTAGTTTTTTGATTTTTAATTTTGTTCTGTGTTTTGTCAATAAATTTCAATAATATTTACTCTCTTCTTATTTATTCCCAACGACACCTAGTATTTATTATTTTATGTTATATATTATTTAAATATGTATTTAGTATTATCCTTCTTATACTTATATCGCGTTATGAACAACCCACCCATCCCCTTCCTTATTCTTGTCCATTCAAAGGTTGCCTGGAAGAGATCGCTTTTAGCGATAAGACCGCCCATTGTGCCTTAATGTAAGGTATTAAATATGAATTTTCTTTTAGCATATAGGTGGTTACTTAATTTAGAATTTATTTTGTTTTTGTTATATGTTATCATTTTGCGTTTTGTTTTTATGGTGCAATAAAGTGTTCTAGCTTAAAAAATGTAAAATATTGCTGGCAATATTCCGAAAGAAAATAGGGGAATATATCAAAGAGAAAGCAATATACGTGCACTCTCATAAAAGTATGTAAAAGAATGAGTGATTTCTTCAAAATACAAAACAATAGGCTATAGCAGTAACAACACTTTCAGCTCTGTGTTATTAATTAAAATTATAACATTACTAAAATTAATTAACAAATCTCTAAAGCGATTTATCTTTTCATTCGATCTAAAATCACTTGATATTAAAATTGTTGCCATTATGAAAATTATTACATGACTACATAATTGCAGTTACATTATGACCTACAAACAGTAATATGCGCATATGATTCCCTTGGAGCGTGAATTGCTTTATTAACAACGAATAAAATGTTTGCTTCGTTAACACGCACGAATTTTCAAACACAGTATGCGTCGTAAGTACACTATCAGTTTGCTAAAATCTTCTTCTATACGTATAAAATTCAGTACACTATCAGTTTGCTAAAATCTTCTTCTATACGTATAAAATTCTTTGTTCTGACTGACTGACGGATCAACGCACAGCCTAAACCGCTGATCGTAGAGACCTGAAACTTGGAAGGTGTGTACTTTGTATGACGTATGCATCCGATAAGAAAAGATTTTCCGAAATTCTACTCCTAAGGGGGGGCAAAGTTTGAATGGGACAACGTGATTCCTTGGCCCATTTTTGACTAGTCGAAGTCGTGGGCAAAAGCTAGTAATACTATAAAGAAGTATTATACTTGCGACCTTCTTCTAATAGACGTTACACACACACACATAAATACTTGAATTAAAAAGTGTGATTATTATTTTAACATGTTAGCTATGTCTTTAGTTGGCCGAGTGGTATAATCCGCCACCCGCTACACCAACCGACGTGGGTTCGGTTCACAGATTACGTTGTTATAATGTTCAAATAGTGGTGCACTGGATTGTTAACATGGCAGTGGATGGTAATGTACTTTTGAGCGTCGATTGTACCTAACTAACGAGGTAATTCTTGATTGACTGGTGATTTACACTATTTTAGAAAGAGCCCTATTTAGAATGGCTGTAATAGTTTGTTTCATAATTTCATAACAAACGAGATATTTATCCTAGTTCGGTTTGTTTTCGAGTCTTTACCTAGATTTATAACTTAGGTAGGTAACCTAACTGAACCAAACAACCTGCTAATATTTTAGTTAATGATCTGACCCTTTATTTTTTACACGATATTTTTTTATACTACCTACTAATAGGTAATGTACCCCACCAGGTAACTACTTACCTACTAATAATGTTACTTTAGCCAACTTAATGTAAAGGAAATAAACATTTATTTATTTAAGACTCGAACTCGTATTTATATAACTCGTCGAAATTTAAGGGATGCGACTTCGAGTCTCGTCCCAGTTGCAATTATTGAAGACGCATTTTTCCTTAAAAAAATTCAGTTAGCCCAGTGCAGGTCATGCACTTTTAAAAAATACATGAATTTAGAACACGTCAAAAGCTGAAACAATTTTCTATTGAACAAAGCATACTTACCTATTCGCTCTGAGTTTTCCCCTATTATGTAGTGAGAGCTGTCATTGCAATCAAAGCTAACCGCACTATCAAAACCCTGGTGATGAATAGATTTGCATAGTATAATCGCTTGATAGGTATCTAGTTGTAGAAATCATATTATCTACCTTGAAAGTTTCGCTTACATCAATTACACTATTATCTTCAAAGCTTAAGATATGAATCAACGAACTAGCACTGCAATTCACTGCATTCCTTAATAAAGATTTTCCTTACTATATACCTGCTTTCACTTTATAGTAAAAATTTTAGGGTTCCCTATCCAAAGGGAAACAACGGAACCCAATTATTAATGTTATTCGAAATCGGTGTTTACAATAAAGAATTTATCTATCCAAGACTTCACTATTCGTCCGTCCGTCGGTCTGTCACCAGGCTTATCTCATGAACCGTGATAACTAGAGAGTTAAAATTTTCACAGATGCCTAATGTATTTTTTCGTAATCTAGTTAGAGAAATAATAATACAAGAACAAAGCCATGGGTAAGTGACCGTCATCAGGGCCGTACTTGTACTTGTATACGGGCTGCTTTCCGCAATCAGACTTTTAAATTAGGCCCTTTTTGCGTGAGGATGGAGTAGGCTTGCCCAGCACCTACTAACCTCTTAGTTAATTTATTTATTTTATTTTATTTATTTGGAAAACCAACAGTTTTACAAAAATAATAAGAAACGAAACAAGAAACAGAAAGCCAACCATTTAGTCGACCATGTCCAGGGGAGAGAACTTATCAATACTTCTAAAGCCAACTAAGCCGCGAGTTTCATCACGATGTTTTCCTTCACCGTAAGAGCAATGTTAATTATTAACACATATATATTTTTCTTAAGAAAAATACATCTGTGCACGGCCAGCCGGGATTTGAACCCACGACCTTCAGAATGAAAGTCGAGGTGTCTACCACTAAGCAAACACCGCTCCATCATCAGGGCCGTTATTCTGTAAGGCAACTTGGCGTGTCTCACGTGTGACACGGTCAAAAATGACACAAACTATCGATAAACTCAATCCGTTAGTGGCTTTTGTATCCTTATTATAACCGTTTTGTGTGCTTTCTACCCATATTTTCATAAATAAACGCTATTTTTAAAGCAGTATTTTGCGATCGACATTATCAAATAATCTTACGAAGGCAGGGCCCAGTATAATTTGTGGTATGGCCAGATCAATCAAAATACATAATTGTAGTTTGTTCTAGGAATTATTTCCTACAATTATCCATCCTGCCCCCTTAGACAAGATTGCTTTCTATTAGCGATGTCGCCAATCGATAGATTTAATTGTATGAAACTGACATAAACCATTGTATAATATTAGCATACGATAGAACTTATCCACCTTTTTTTTTCTCTAACGCAAGACTACGTGACTTTTCGTTGGCTTGTGTCAATTTGTTACAAAAAAAATAAAAGTCTGTCGATTGGCGATATCGCTAATAGAAAGCCATCTTATCTAAGGGGGCTGTCTGATTGGGTTAGGGTATATCTAGCCCACGAAAAAATTGGTCTGCGGGCCAAATGTCCACATTTTAAATGTGTATTAGGTCATTTTTGCGTTATGTTCCTTATGCTGATGCTGATCATATTTTAGTCATGCCAAACTATTCGTAAAGACCTCCTAATAATTATTTTACTGCATTTCTAGTTCTTGCAATATTCAGCAATATTACGAAAACTGACCTTACTTTGATCGTTGTATTAATAATCGTGCAACAAACAATCTTAAAAAAATAATGTGTTTTGGGAAATAATGGAGAAATAACGATCACTCTCAAATCAACATTCATTTATTCTTTGGCTAAAGGTACATTGAATTACAAAATAGGTAAAAGTAACAATAAGGACTATCAATACTTTAATGCCATATCTAAAATTAGTTTAATAAAAATAATTACTTAGAGATACTTACTTCGATTTGCTTTGAGACATTTCATAATTGAGCGAATTTAAAATATTAAAGATACTTAAAACTAAAATAAAAATATCCAGTTTGTTTATACCTATACTTAATCAATTATTGGAGCTCAAATAAATTTGGTTTCAAGTTCAAGGACTGAATAAATCAGTAAGATAAGTCTCATGACGTTAGTGCAAAACAAATCTTAAAACTATGCCACTTTAGACCTAATTGCATCAAAAATTCACAGTAAGACTTACTTCGTTAACTTCAAGAACTACGAATCAATCTATCTAAGGAATGCCAGCTGAACGAGTAATCAATTTGGAGGTGGCCATATCTTGAAAGGTGGAAATTGTCAGGGACCGTTTTTGGAAATGGTCGTGCCCAATCTTCGTATTCCGGACTCTCGTATACGAAATGTTGTTCGTATGCATCTGATAATCTGTTGAAGGAAAACATTACCAATTAAATTCAGTTTGTTTCATGAACGTAGGTACATGATGATAAGTAGCACGAAACATACATCCAAACGGGATGGGTAAATATGGCCACTTACGGCCACGCATGTAGTTATTGAATTGTGTAGTGCTGGTGGAAATTAGACTTAGGCACGACTGACTGGTGAAGTCAAAAACCTTCCAGAAATTTATGTAAAACCACATATTGTGGCATTTGAGTTGTGCTGCAAGTTAACAAATAGATACCTACTCACCCAACAGGGGTCTAATAAAGAGGTTTAGTTGGGAAACATTAGCCTGCAAAAAAGTACTATACTACAAGTAGTCATCTAATTAGGAAAAAAACCTCTTGTTAAGAAACTGAAGAGGATTTTTTCTTCTTTGGTAGTTACGAACCTTCGGTTTATTATGCGGCCGAAGGGATCTAAACTAATATTTAAAGAGGAAAGATTTGTTTGTTTGCATTATGCTCCGAAACTACTAAAGATTTAGATGTAACTTGGTGTGAGGATACATTGATTAATTGCATTACTTTTTATCCCGATATTCCCACGGGATCGGGAGTTACGCGGGTGAAACTACGGAGCGCTGCCAGTTCATGATTAATGTGTAAATAATTTTCAACAACAGCTATGAATGTTCATATATTATGTTATTGAATAAAGAAACAATGCAGCTACTAAACAGTGACCAGTCAACCGCAATAACAGATTATCGATTAGATAATATCAAGCAATATTGAGAGCGTCGAATGTCGCTAAGAAGTGTTATGACAATTATGAAGAATACACAACATGAGTGACTTTCTAGTATCCGCTAAACTCAACAAAACTGCGCTCACGTAATGCGTGACTAGAAAGTGGTGTATTACTAGAATAATTGCTCATGAGCCATTTGTACAAAGTGAATAAATCGAGTTTCCGGTGCATTCCTTCACATTATTTCTCTTGTTATAGAACTGTATTAATTGTTCTTCCGTAATTAACATATTCATTAACAAACATAACATTACCTACAAATAGTTTTGTAGCAATAATAAGAGGTATAGAACTAACTCTAGTGTTTTGTCTGAGGAAGTAATTTAATTTAATTTTAGTTCATTTATACATATAAAATTCTTTGTCCTGAATGACTGACTGACTGACTGACGGATCAACGCACAGCCTAAACCGCTGAATGTAGAGACCTGAAACTTGGAGGGTGTGTTCTTTGTGTGACGTAGGCATCGGATAAGAAAGGATTTTCCGAAATTTTACTCTTAAGGGGGTGAAAAAAGGAGGCAAAGTTTGTGGGCAACGTGATTTCTTGTTTCTATCCTATTAGAACCATTTTCGACTGTTACGCGGACGAAGTCGCAGGCAAAAGCTAGTCTCACTATAAATTTGTTTTCACTGAAATAAATCCAAGTATAGGTACCATTCTCAAGGTAGAACAATGATTAAGTTATGGGAGTCCCAATTTAAGGAATGTGGGTGAAATTACAGGCCACAAAGAAACGTAGAAATTTTCAAATTTAAGAGCGAGATGTTCAGTTCAGTCTCTGCGTTAGTTTTATTAAAATAGATGCAATAGATTATTTATAAGAGCATTGACTGAAACGGTCACTAAGGTCAATGCTGAGCTAGTTTCTCCAACAACAAAGGTTCTCACAAATGTAACTTTCATTTGTAGTAAACAAAAAACTAGTGCGCGTTCACACGATGGATTATGTGAGGGGGCGTCGTAATTATTCAACAAAATGGCTTTGCAGTTAAACTGTTGATGCCGACAAGGTATTTTTTTGCTACAAATGCTTTCGTTTGAAGTTAACTAAACTGAGTACTGCGTCATGGGAACCAGACTCTAATTTAGACTTCTTATGGAGTAAATTATTCGTAACTTGTTGCATGTTTCGCTCAAGATTTCTCAAAGTCAGATACTTAATTCTTGCTTATAATGTTTTATAAAGATCTGAAATCAGGAGCGATCAGCGATGTCTACTTATCTATTTATCTTACCAAATTGTTACTTAGTTTCACTTTATTGAAATTCTAATAATTTATGCCATCATAATTATTTAAAATAGCAGCTAGATCGATCCTCTAAGCATGCCATTATATGCCTAGAAATCATCGCTATTATCTCCCGCGCATGTTATGTTATTCATCTCATTAATGAGAAAACAGCGTGTGTTGTCGCGGTTAGTGCAACTTGGAGAATCAAACGGTGCTCATAATGCGTAACGAACGCATTTATCTACTTGTAAATAAGAATCACATAATATCATGATTTATTGGACGTCCTGGACTCAATGTGCTATATTCCGTGTAGTATTTGTTAGCCATCACCCATTAAAAATGATAGGAAAATAATATATGAGGGAAACGAAATAACAAGACTTAAAATACCACCTACGCAATGCATGATAAATTGAGTAGGTATTTTCTGTAAGCTAGTTCAAAGATTGTTGTGTTGTGTGAAAATCAAACATAAATAATGCATATGGATCAACATGATATTAATCGGAGCTAGAGAAAGTTTATTTGACGATAATGGTGATGGTCCAATACAAACAAAAACATAAGAACTAATATATATTTTTAGCAGTAATGAAAATTACCTACTTAGATAACTCAAACAGGTTTATTAAGATTTTTAAATGGGATACCTTCATTCAAGTAATTTAAAATGCTACAATAGCTAAAGAGCGCCTAAAGAATTGTGTCATATTTCTTACTCAAGGAGATAAAATAAATAAATAAATATTGCAGGACATTCCACACATCGCCATCTAGCCCCAAGCTAAGTAACTAGACTTGTGTTATGGGTGCTAGATAACAGATATACTACTTATATACTTTTCTTTCGTAAATATATACATATAATACATAGAAACAACCAGACCACAGACAACTATCTAAGCATAAATACTTGTCTGTGGCGGGAATCGAACCCGCAACCCTGTGCTTGGAAGTCCGGCATGGTGACCATTGTACCAACTGGGTAGTCAAATATAACAGATATTTGTGAAATGATTTGCAATTTCTATGGAAGGTTTTTTCTTACCTTGAATGTTTCCTAGGCTTTCCGTAGGCTCCGTAGCCGTTGGCAGCCATCATGTAATCCGGGTGTTGTTGATGCGCTAAAGACATTCGAGTCCTTGGTCGTGGCGGCATGTATGCCGGCGGAGGAGGTACCATCCCTCCATATATCGGTTCATAGATCATCGGCATCGGATGCGGAATATACATTGGTTCTTCTATGTACATTGATCGACGGCGTTCCCCTGTGAACGAAATAAAGGGAAAGATAAATAGATAAATTCTTTATTGTAAACACCAATTTCAAACAACTTTAATAATAAAAAAACAAAGCTTAAGTCAAAGTGTTACAAAGGGCGGCCTTATCGCTCAAAGCGATCTCTTCCATGCAACCTTTGGATGGACAAGAGGTTGAGGAAGGAAACTGTGACGCGCAATTATAAATTAGCTAAAGAAAATGAACTTTAGCCGAATTCTTATTTACACTGAGGAACTGACTTTTGAAATTTCTTGTAATACACTCGCATTTGGCGTGGTTCGACTGGATGAAAAGTAGGTAGGTATCGACGGCGTTCCCTTGTGAACGAAATAAAGGGAAACTGACGCGCAATTATAAATTAGCTAAAGAAAACGAACTTTAGTCAAATTCTTATTTTCACTGAGGAACTGACTTTTTAAATTTCTTTTAATACACTGACGTTTGGCGTGGTTTTGGCTGGTTGAAAAGTAGGTAGGTATCCCTTACCCCTAATGAGAAATGACAATAATAAAAAACTGAATAAAAATTGACCTAAAATTATTTTGTGGTAATTTTTATTAGACGTAGGAAATTTTAATGAAAGGATTTGTTGAATTGTTTTCTGTAATTATTTTGCTATAGTTACTAAAAAAACTAGGTATATTTAACTTACAATATTGACTGCACTTATAACCGTATTCGTACATATTATTTTATTATTTTGTATTGTTGATTTAACCGATTGAAGATCAATGACAGACTGATGGGTCTAAGCAGAATTTTTATCAAATTAACTTTTAATGGCTCACTTTACTTTGGAATTTTGTATTAACTAATTGATAAATGATAGTTTTATAATTGGGTAATTTAGTATGTGTTTTAATTAAGTATCGGATTTGCAGGTGCAAATACACAACTACTATGCTATTTTAATTGTTTCGATAATTTACATAACTAGCTACACTTACCTACCTAACAACTTGTAGGTAGGTACTTTTTATGTTGCCTATTCTTGGATTCTAAGTTCTTGGAATGTTTAGAACCTAGGTAAATTCTGGTTAGTACGTAGCGTAGCTTGTGGGTACTTACTTGAAGGTCTGTCGCCATAAATAATATGTTCAGGTATATCTGGTATAACGGTCCTAGATGGCTTTCTGCAGTAAACAGCGAGATTATCAGGATGTTCCTCGTGCGGTGTTATCTTCCTTCTCGGAGGCGGCAGCGGTGGTTCCTCAGCAGAGTCGTAGTTTTTCGTCGGCACATAATAAAAACTAGCGCTGACAGGCTCGCCGGCAAACGAGTTAAAGTTATCATCTTGACTTGACTCCGGTCTTTCTGCAACATGGGCTTCGTTATCCCACGGGTCGAGGTACACTCTGTGATTCGGGGGTGGCGTAGGCACGTCCTCCCCTTCGCTATCAAAGTCCACAACCGCCCAGTAAGGGCTGCCTTCATGTCCAGGCATTTTTTTAAACACTCGAACACTTAACACGACGAATTTTTGCGTACTGAAACATTAGTCACAGTAGTTATAATACATAACCTGTGCCGCACGTTCGCGCTTCTACCCTATATGGGATAACGTGTTATTTATTTGGCTCGCTTGGTAATACTGATTGTTATGCTTGACGCGATGCGTGTGTGTGGACATTCGACTACGAACTATGCAACCGGTGCCGCCGCTTGGCGGCGCGGGAGAACAAGTGAACGTATGCAAGTAGATACTTAAATGAGTAAGACATTGAGGCATCACCTGTCGGTGGTGCTTACGAGAATAGTTTCAAAATTCCTCATATTTAACACCCTTGTGGAAGTCGGGATTGTCAAAGACAATGAATGAGCAGCAGACAGACAGTAGCGTAGTGATGTGGCGGAGAGGCGGACCGCCCCGGACGCCACATAGGAGGGCAGCAAAATTGTGAAAATAAATTGTGCAATCACTGGAGCTCTTACCCATGTGCACATATTGAATCCTTCCATGGTTTTAAAATAAATATTTTTCGCTCAATTCTTTTATATCGTTACGTTTTTTCTCACAAACAAACACCAACATCATTATTTTTATGACGTTAAAATGGCGGTAAATTGTCAACAATATAATTTTTATGACGTCAAAAGGGCGGCAAATTCTGACTCCGCCCTGGGCGACAGTGACCCACGCTACGCCACAGACAGACGTGATAATGTTAATTTTTATCACAGTTGCTCATAAAGTGGATCTTATTCAACGGCTTTTAGGCTCATAATCCATCATATTATGCACGCGTGCGTTTTATATTTGTTAACTAGTGCTGTAAAGTTATCCCGAAAAGGTAGGTACCAAAGAGTTTATAACTAGCAAAAATGGTTGTCTCTAAAGTCGGTTTACGAACGAAAATTTTACGTGATAATCACTTAGAAAACGATTAAAAATTGAGTTGTTTATTTTTTGTTTTTTCTTTTATTAAATATATTGTTTTTCCGTACCATTGTATTTTGTTCTTAACCCCCGACGCAAAAACAAATAGAAAAATCCCTAAAAAATAATGTATGTCACACGAGGATGTATAGGTTGAAAGTCTTTAGCCTGGCCTTTCCGGAGCATAACTAACAAAAAAATATTGCCTTAAAAAAATGTAAACATAGAGTTAATACAAATATTTTGTTAATTATTATTTTGTTTTCTTTTCAAGTCTTTTCTTTTATTCGCAACTGTGATAAAAAACGTCGTACGATATACGTGTGGAATTGATATTTGCATCTTGGCTTCATTAACACGCTCGCTGCCGCTCGCGCGTCATAATCCGCCTCTATGCAAAGATCAATTTACCACACTTATATCGTAATGTACTATTGTGATTTCTCTCAGGTAGGTACCTAGCACGGCGATACACAATTACTTAGGTAGGTACTCAGAAGGTGCATTTCTGAGTACCTACCTAAGTAGTAGTGAAGTAGTTAGGTACCTCGTCTATTGATGAACCCAAAGACGGAAATAGCTCAAAACACTAAACCTATTAGCCAACTAGGCACCATAAGTTGCGCCCTGGCTTTGCCGAAGCTTCTAGTGGATACCCCTCCTCTACAAGTCTAAAGAGGATTTAAAATACTACGTACAAGTCATTTAAAATGAAGATCAGTGATTTAGTGCATAAAACCTTTTCTAGTAGAAAACTTTTTTTTAAGGTACCTAAGTATTTGTCAAAAATTTCCTCTGTTCATCCGCCGGTAGCCCGCCGGCCGATAACTCTTTTCTCAAAATGAACTTGTATCGTGTGAATGAGACATTATTATTATTTAATACTGGCAACAAATATATGTCATAGTTCGCGCCAGAATGCTGCTAACGTCAAACAAACTTGTCAAACCGAAAATGTTGGATTGTTGTGAACGATTATAGCGTGAATTTATGGATAAAATGAGTGTTATTGCGAAAACTGGTACGTATTCAATGCATTTTAGTACGTAAAACGATACATTCTACATGAATCAAGCAAATTATACCCGGTTTTGAAGCTATATTATAAGTCGTCATATCAGTTAACCCTCAATTTTTTTGATTAGATCGACAGATTTATAATTTATTTAGCTGTGTTCAATATTTTAATATAACTGCGAAGTTTGTGTTACAATTTAGGTCAATAAACGTTGTGTTTGGTTTACGAGTACTCATCATAAAATAATTTGAAGTTCCAGCGATGCCGGAAGACGGGCAAACTGGTTCAGAATTCGCCGATTTACTGAATGAAGTGGATGATCCTGAATTCGATAAGAAGTTAACGAGATCTACATCTAATAGGCTGAAATCTCTATTGAACCTACTTCAGAATGAGAAGGTTCCTACAAAAAAAGAAGCAGAATTGCTTCTTTCACTTTGCACTGAAGATGATCGGAATTGTCTTACTTATGAAGTGGCCGTCATATCTACACTTCTCAAAAATAAAGAGGTATATTCTATTTCACAAGAAAAGAAAATATTTATTTAAACTATGTTTTGAGGAACTGTAAAATAAAATATTACCATGACAAGACAAACTCTGTGGAGCGGCGGGCGAACACGGCCGATGCACGACGCAGAAGAATTTATCCCCTATATATTTCATAAAGAACACACCCTCCAAATTTCATGTCCCTAAGACCAGCGGATTAAGCTGTGCATTGATAAAATAAGTTAATCAGGACTTTACAGATGCATTATATATTTTTAAATGCCTTTAATGATATTTTATAATTTCCAGTTAATCAATACACTAGATGCAGACATATTAATCTCATCAGCTCTCTTCCTGCTAGAATTATTAAGAAGTACGTTTCTAACTACAATGAAATTGAGGTCCGTGACCATACAGACGATTTTGTTATACCCTGAAATAGTTCTTATAAAAATAGTTATGTCACATAGCAGTAAACTCTTCGATATTTTTGATATTAACTTTAAATCATCTATGACTGAAGAGTATAAAATGGAGGTAAGAATTAAGTATTTTACTTTCTTTTTATTTTATTTTACTTTAATTAAGTAATTTTATCTAGTGCCCTGCTGTTTCACCTGCATTAGTTTGGATCCATTCGGAATGTCGGTTTAAAAGAGGCCCATAATCCTTATACTAAGTTTTATCAAAATCAGTGTAGTTTTGGTTGTATTTATTACAAACATAGAAATATTTTATCTTTATAATATTAGTGTAGATTTGTGATATTTATTCACTGGCACTTGAAGACGTGCAAACAAATTTTAATAAAATTATTTTAAATGACCCATAAAGAATAAACTCCACATTCAACACATACCTAATGTAAAGTACATAATGTTGTCATGACATGTTTTCGATAACTTTGAAAATTTATTTTGACAGATCAGTAGAAATATACTAATTATAAAGGCTGCTGCTTGTAAGTTCTGATCATGTAGAAATATCGGGTTATAAAATAATCTATAGGCTTTTCCAAAAAGTTATATACACACCGAACTCCATCACATTCATTTTAACTTGTTTGTATCAATAGCACAAAAGCTATTTGGTTTGGTTCTAAGGACCTTTTGCAATGCCATTGTGGTGAATTTAAAAGAATTTGTTTCCCCATTCCAATACCCACCTCTTTGAGAAGGACTTGGAGTGAACTGTCCAAGGTGCTCTGGACGTTTGTTAATACTGTTGGTAATCATGTTCATCACATGGGAAAACGACTTCGTTCACTCCAATTTTATTACCTAGACTACAGATTTATTATATGTACCTATAGATGTTATTTTTACATTTTACTTTTTAGGTTTTCCATGTATTAAAAATATTACCCAATTTACCATCAGTTCATGCGAAAGCATTTGTAAGAGAAGGTCATACGACTTGGCTCCAAGGATTCATACCGATGACAATCGGTTACATGGCTTTTAATAATAATCAGGATCCAGCCAATAAAGTGGTTTATTTGCAGTATTTGGAACTGCTGACAGACATTCTTGTCACCACTGATTATTTTGGAAATAAACATTATATTAATCTTTTAGAATCTATTTGCAATGTTAAAAAGTGAGTATCTTATAAGGATTTCTTAAGATTCAATGTTTAAAATATTAATTCTTATTGTGGGTTTCACCCTTTGAAACATTATTTATGTTGTAGGTTTCCAGCAATTATAAAGAAACTTCTAGAGAATAATAGTGATATCTGGCATAGACTTTGGATTGTAATAATAAAACTATTAAGTAACTTCATTACCAAAAACATTAATGGCTTTGGCACTCCAATAAATTCAATGCTTCCTGTTGTCGAATCAGCTTTCAAAATGCAAGCGGCACAGAGAGTCAGAGCATTTGAATGTTGGAATAAATTGATCGATAACTTTTCTAAAGAGACAAATGAAAACTGTATTGCTAAAAGGATAAAATTGTTAATGATACCATTAAAACTGAATAATGCAAAGACCGAAGATATAGCGCTAGCCAAGTTCGATACTTGGTGGCATTTAATGAGGAGCTTTGATTACAAATCGGACCGATTCTTTAATGACGTTTTTATGGGGTTCCTACATTTTGTTTTTGGTAAATCTGGTACCCCAAAACAGACTGTACCGGCTACTCAGTTATCAAATAGATTAAAACGGAAATCGTTGGAAGCGTTCGTTGAGATTATTGGACATACAGACTGCGAGTGTTCAGTTGACATTCCGAAATTGAAACGTAAAATATTGAACATTCAATTATTGGTCGACAACTGGAACTATTGGATGCACTGTCTGAGTAACGCGTTTAAAAATGCCGGTAATCCAGCCGTTTATGAAGTATCAACGAAGAATTATTTGAAATGTACCTGGAAGACAATGGTTCAGTTAATAGCGGATCTGCCAGACAATGGTGTAAGACGTGATATATTCACTGAAATGCTGAGTACTACATTAAATATGTTGCAGGTATGTAAACGTATGTATTTTTGGGTAACTTTAATTTTATTTGTGTAGGTATTCATTTTTTTCAAATCGTTGAAATTTTATGACGGTTCTGAAGTTAGCTGCAAATTGTTATAAGGGCTTACACAAATCTCTTTTAAAAAAAGACAAAATAAAACTTAATTATTTATTATGCAATAATGACAATTCAGAATTTCGAATTCAGTCAATTAAGAATATTAAATGTGTGTGTGTGAATATAAAATGTGTTGAACAATGGTACAACACCAAAGTATAACAGACCGTCAGTTAAAAAAAACCCAGAATGGGAGCGCGCCGGGAATGTATGAACCACGGGATTTTTATATAAAAGATAAAATATATTAAGTATGTTTTTTCTAGGAACCACAGTCGACTGACCAACTTCATGATGTAATTGTTACTGCTATAATGTCTTCACTGTTTGACGGAAGTGCCAAAATGCAAGAATTGCTTCAAACAAAGACTGACAAATACAAGCCATTGTTTTTGATTACTTCTGCCTTTACAAATATTTCAATGAGCAATTATTACATGAGGTAAGATTTTTAAAACAAAATATGATTGTGTCTAATTGATGATCAAAATGCCCTAATTCTAAAATACAAGTTATAAAACCATAAAAGGAAAAGTAATATTCTGGCATCGTAAACAGTCAGCCATATTTTTTCTTTTAAACCTATGACAAAATATAGATTATAGAGGCCATAAAAAGAAAAAAAAATTGGCCTTTTTACATTATAATATAGATGATTGTATCCACCGCCAGTAACTTTAATCATAAATACAACAAAATCCATAAATGTAGCAAAATCGCGTAGTGTGGTATTTTCTATTATGTGGAATATTAATTTTAAGAAAAAAACATAAATAGCGTATGCGACCGATTGCTCTAGAAGTCTTTGGGGAGGCCTATGTTCAGCAGTGGACGTCCTGTGACTAATATGATATTAATCATGAATCTTGAATAATTAATAAACTTTTTAAACTCACACGATTTGTATTCATAGTAAATACTAGATGTTGCCCGCGACTTCGTTCGCGTGGTGGTTTTATTATATTTAGAAAGTTTGCGATTGCCTACCTCACGTAATACGCGTGTCCTTATATTATGACAGGTACAAAGCTTTCTTGTACACAACATTGTGGGTGACGCCCCGTCGTAATTGACGTAAGAGAAATAAAAATACGCTATTAAGAACCTTAAATAATTAATTAACATCGAATAGCCGGCAAACGATACTACATGATTTTGTTATATTGCACTAGTTGTTTGTGTTAACTTTCTCTATACATTGCCATAGGTCGAAAGGCGGCCGCGCGAAAAGAAACATGAGTGAGGCGACTACTATGACAGTCTCTAAACTTATATGTTACTACCCTTTTATACAAAGTTTGATTCTGTTGGATATTTTCCTTATCAAGTGCTGAATTGAGCACTATGATGTTTTTTCGGGTTCCGTACCCAAAAAAAACATCACCACCCTCGGTCAAAACGGGACCCTGTTCTCCTTCTTCATTGTCCATCCGTCTGTCTGTCAATTGACATTTTTTTTCTATTTCAATTCTCCAATATATAGTGAAGCAAAAGCTCCAAACATATTTTATTTTTAGAATTAAATTGAATTATAATTTATTTTCAGATTTACAGAAGAACAGTTAATAAACTTATTCAAGCCAATAACAAAACTAATATTAGAGGAGGCGGTGCAAAATGATAACTTTTTCTTCAGCACCTTCATACCAAATGACATTTCATTGAAATTCTGGATTGCAACTGTGAATAATTTACCTCAATTGAATAATGAAATTAGTTCGGAAATGCTGACACATTTGATGGAGTGGCCTCTTAAATCATTACAAGTTTTCAAAGAGGTATGATTAAAAAGAATCTTCTAAAATCAGAAAGTACCTACTCAGCCCAAACCAAAGTGGATCTTGGACCCCGAAACGAGAATCTTCCATCGGGAGCGATGGAAGATTGTCCTGCGCTATTTCTTGCCAATGATTGACTTGAAATTCGCGAATTTCAATCTAATCCACTGTGCCTTCCAGCGATACCTGGGTCGTCCCACTCGCCTTCAACTGCTTGGGTGATACAGTATGCTTTCTTATCGCGCATCTGTTCACATGTGAAATTTTAAGATGCGCGCGCATCTTAAAATTTACCTCTCATCATTTGTTTATTTCTTAAGGTTATTAATAATAATACCTATGATGTTTTGTAGGTAAAAATTCTAGGAATAAAATGGTACAGCGTCTACAACGATAATCACAAAAAAATTAAATGTACTGAATTCGACAAAGAAGTTTCAAGATATATCTTACCTAATATAGAGTCAGCGAATTATTTTACTGTTTGCGTTACGATCGCAGTTCTGAAACAGAGGCTTCTGAATAAAGAAAGTAAGTATTATTTTGTAAGGGTTAACCGACGTTAGGCCAGTAAATAGCTAGGATGTTATAAATTGGGTTACTTTTACAAGGCCCACTAACTGCATCAATTGTGCAGACAACATTAACGTCCTAGCTTTGAATACTGGCTGCTGTCATACCCATATTTTAATGCAAATTTTAGTCATATTTACAGCAACAAATGATTAGAAAAGGCGTGCATAAGTCATTCTGTCATCGTGGACGAAGCTTCAGACTCTACCCAAGACCCACTCATTGTAATCTTGATGATTATAGTATTAATCTATTTATCATTGTAAAAACAATGAGACAGAAAAGATTATCTAAAAGTGAAAATCTTGCATTCTATGTTCCTTTGTTACTTTTATTATAGTTTATGTCTATATCAGATTAAAATTTCAGTAAAATTAATGCAAAATTTTCGCTTTGATCTACAATATTATTGTTTTGATTGATTGTTAAGCTTAAATTGATTAATTATTGGATATTGTACAATTACACTTTTAATGAGGCAACTTGGGTTAAGCTTGTTCCCTTGACAGATATCTGATGAATTCTTTAGTAATATGATGTTGCTCAAAATATAAACTAATAAAATTGTTCTCCTTGAAATTGAATATTGACAACGTTATGAACTTTTTAGGTCTCGGTTCTATGCTGAAACTGCTAGAAAATTTCACGTCATCTGTTAAAGATTATGAAGAATTTAAAGAAATTATTCCTCTATCTGTAGATACAATAGTTGTTATGTTGAATAATGTTGTAGAGAAACCAGATATTGAACTGGTTAAAACAGCTACAACATGTGTTAAAAATTTACTAAGAGTTATCATAGCTACGATTGAGAAAAATGGAAGTGTAAGTAAATGAGGCATCCTTAAATTAGTCTCAACTGTTGATGTTAAATTTAATATTAAAATATATTTCATTTCAGGATAATAACACTGTAGACCACCTCTTAGTCCTATTGACTAATCTTCAAAAAGCTATCAATCCATTACTCAAGGAAAATGCCTATACTGACAGTATTCTAGAATTAATTGATGAACTATCTTCTCATCTTACAAAAATTAAAAAAGAATCTCCTCTGTTTAATTGTATAGTTAGCCATATGAAGACATACATATCTCTTACAAATAATAAAGATTTAAAAGAGAAAATAAAAAAAGCCATAGAACCCAAACAAAAAACAAATATCAATAATCAAAACAACATTGTAATCGAACCAGTAAAAGTATTTACAACTCCAAACGTGAAAAACGTAAAAAAGATAAAGAAAACTGAAGTTAACATTGTAAATAAAGTAGTAGAAAATGGTGAAGAATATGTTGTCGTCAAATCTAACTGGAAATTCAACCCGAAAAAATTGACAGAAAATCAGAAAGAAAAATTTCAAAGAAAGAGGGAAGATATACCAGCATTGTACCAAGACTTGTCTCAATCTCAAGATGAAATTAAACTCTCAACTTGGAAGACTAATTCACATGATAGTAGTACTTCTACTAGTACTAGTACTATAAGCAAATCAAACCAATCTGCCCCCGATAGTAAAGCTACATTTACTGTGCTAAAGAATTTACCTAATACAGACGTGGTTCCCAAAATAATGGAAAATATTCTACAAGAAAGTGCTAAAAGAATTGACGTTCTACATGTAAACGACACAGGGACTATCAAAGAAAAAATCAAGAAAAATGGATCTCTAACATCAACTGTTAAGATTGCAAAATCACCACGCATGGCGTTAAAAGATAGAGTATTTCGTAATATGAAGAATTTACTTGAAAAATCTACACCTCCTAAAGACAAAACTGAAATGGATTCTGATCATACCGAGAATATCCCGAAAACACCTCTAAGTAGGCCTAAACCTGATGTGAATGTTGTAAATTCTGCTCCGCCTATGTTGTTAGCTGACAGACCATCACGCATGAAGAGAAGGCCTAAAAAGTTTGACGACACCGAATTATTTGCCTTAAAAAAGAGACGTCATTCTCAAAATGAGTTAATTGAATCAGACAGTCAAAATGATTCGCAGAATGATTTATCACTTGTCCAAATTAATAATTCAGAAACCGTTGGAAGCACCGAAGATGTTATAATGGAAGAAACAGAAAAAAAGACTGTTGAAAATGACTTAAGCAAAAACACTGAACAAGAAGTAGTCAAAGACGTTGCAGAATCTTCTGCGACTGTAAGCATAGAAACGAAAAACATAAAAAAAGATGGTCCAAGTGAAATATTAGAAATAGCTGATGCAGCAGTTGTTAATGATGTTGTTATTGACTCTAGTAACGTTAACGATGTTGAACCGCCTGTCATATCTGAGAAGGAACCAATCAAAGATCCTGGGATTGAAACGATTGTTATTTCTGAGTCTGAAGGTTTTACAGAACCTAAAGACGTTCTAGATGGTGTAGTAAAGAACGACACAGTGTCTGAAACCAAACCAGAAGTTGTTCAGCCCGAAACATCTATAGAAACTGTCGAAAACTTACCAGCGACTCCAACGTATAAAGTTAGGGTAACAAGTGGACCAAAGTCATCCTCCAAAAAGAGCGCTAAAAAGTCACGTATTGAAAAAGAGTTAGCTATCGACATGGTTGAAGGCCACCCATACCTTAAACTGCAAAGTGAACAGAGAGTTACTAGAAAGAAACTAAACGAAACAGAGCTTACTAACAAGAGAAAGAGTGTTGCTGAAAAATTAAATAAATCTAAATCAGAGGCTACTCCAAAATCTATTAAAAAGACTAGAGAGAAAAAGACATCGCCATCTACCCAGACTTCTATCACAGTTCATGAAACGCAAGAGGCAAGCCAATCACCTGAAAACGTTTTACTAGACGAACCAGCATGTTCAGAAGATATTATCGAAAGTTCACAAGATTCTACAATTACAACAATAAGTGTCAAGTCTACCAAGAAAACACCCAAGCGACAACCGATTATCGCAATTGAAAGAATTGACATTAATACTGTTAATGAAACGCAAAACCTTTTACAAGAATCCGATGTAGATTTAGAACCAAATAAAACGATTGCTGAAGAAAAAGACGACACTGTACTACCACAAAACAAGACTGTAGAGACTGATAAAAGTCAATCTCAACTTACCGAGAACATGGACACCGAACCGATTAATGAAAAAGATATATCCGAGGACGTCATTATTATTAATGATAATCATGAAACTCCTATCACTATTAATTCAGAACCCATATTAGGACCTGAAACTCAAGAAATAGCAGAAGCTGAGACTCAACCTAATAACTCAGTAGATTTTATGGAATTAGGAAATACAAATGCGAAAGAGGCTGTAATACCTATTGAAACAGATCTAGATAAAATACAAGACGTTACTAAAGACAAAGATCAACCTGAAATATCAATAAATGGAAACATACCTTTACAAGCTGATTCAATAACAGAAGCAGAAAAAGAGACTGGCCTTTCCTCACCATTTAAAGATAACGATCAGAGAAAGAAAGATTTTCTCAGCAATACTTTAGAAATTTCTCCGATTAAAATCCAGAGCCCTGATAGAGAAAAGAAGTCTCCTTCGCCTGAAACAAGCAGCGATTACGTAGTTATCAAACTTTCTTCACCTGTTCATAGTAACGGTGAACCGTTTGAGAAACATGGATCCCCTGAGTTTTTTACAGATGAAAAAATATCCCCTGACAAAAGAGATATTTCCCCTCCACGAGTTGAAATTGGCATTATTAATAACACTAGCCCAAGTTCCTCCTTGTCTTTGAAAAAGAATAAGCCCCAAGTACGTCCTGGTGGCAGGGCGGCTCACATGCTAGGATTGTGCGTTCCAGAGAAAATGAACACCATGAAAATGGCAGATCGATCTGAGCCCGAAGAAGTTAAGAAACTTAGTACGCCCGCCAGAAGAAATTTGCGGATTCTATATAATACTGTTTCGGATAATAATGAGTCGACTGATAATGAAGAAAGCGAAAACTTTTTGAAATTAAAGAGGTTGCTGCCATCAGTAGATAGTAGTCCGGCTGTACCAATTTTGAAAAGAAAACTTTGTGATATTACTGATGAGACATCTGCATCGCCTGCAAGCAAGGTAAGCCTTTATCATAATTCACTGTATTTTTCCTTCAAAATTTTTGCCTTGTCCTAACCTTGCTTTCTGTTTTAGAGAAAAAGAGTAAGCTTCCACGATCCACCAGTATCGACTACAGTATCAGTACAAAAGTACATAGAGCCTATAGGTTTGAGATCACCTCAAAACTCAGTACAAAAGCGGTTAGAGAGGCAAACACGCCAATCCTCATATTCTAAATCACCAAGACGACTAGACAATGTCTTTAAACTTGAAACTGTGCTTTCTAAAACTATTGAGAGCTTTACAGAGGGCGATCAGCCCACTCCTTTGACGGATGCGACTCCTGAAGAAACCCAAACTTCTCTAGAAGTGACACCAGCAATCGAAATAGTAAAAACAAGCGATCTTAACGACACTGACCCTATATTCTTCAAATTGGTCAACTGCAATGATCCAATAATTGAAATAGCTGCTGAGTTATCATCGCCTTCATTAAAACATTTGTTTGTAAAACAAATTGAAGACAAAGTTAAGACTGTAGGAGATTTAGCAAAGATGACTGAAGTTGATGTGTGTAGATTATGCATAAAGGCTCCTAAAGTTAAAGTTGCTAAGAAAGTACTGAGCGATTACGCTGCGAAAATAGAAAAGCCTATACCAACCGTAGAAATAATAAAAGAAACTGAAATAATAGAAACAAATCTAGTAACAGAGACGGAAGTTATAGTATCAAATACTTCGAGTATTGAAATACAAACGGACGAAGTATCACATAGTGATATTGAAGTTCAGACTATGGTTGAACCTGTGGCTACAGGATCGACACAGACAGACGCGCTCAGCGTAGCACATATTGATGTACAGACTGATGAATCTGGTAGTAAAACTACTGCTGATATAATTGCTACGTGTCTTAATGAGGTAAGTGAAATAATTACCTTATATTTAGCAATCTTAAAATGTTGCCACATGTGACATGACGTACAGATATTCCTAATTATAAATGTGTTGCCTTACTATCAATTTTGATACAATTTCATTTGAACTAACAAAAAAAGAACGCCTAATAAGATTAAAAAATCAATTCAAAACACAAGAGTCTTATTTCTACTGCAGTTAATTTAGAAGTCACAAGAAAAGGAAAAATATGAGCAAATTCATTACTTATGTCTAAAATTAATTTAATTTAAAACTTTTTAAAAAACCTTATTCAATTTTCAGCGAGAAGACTTCATTGAAAAACTCAGTGAAATGCTAGACGAATCAAGTATTAGAAAAGTCGCTGAGAAGTTACCAACGAACACTGTCTTTGACGTTTTGATGGACAAACAAAATACTACAGATATTTTATCTAAAATATTAGCAAAAGAGAGCCTGGAAGCTTCCGGAGACAGAAAAAGCGTGCAAAAATGTATGTCCTTTATGACGGATTTTATATGTCAAAGGTTTGAAAGTAAGGATGCAATACTTTTCTGTAGTCAGCTTTTGCAAAAGGTACATGATAGAACTTCTTAGACCGTACACTTTGACCGTATCTTAGAATAGAGGCTGCTTTAGACCGGTCGCACTTTGAACGAGTTTTCCTACGAATTTGACTTGTACATGCTTAAATAACCCCGTTCTGTGCAGGGCTAGGATTCCTTATGACTATTAGATGATTTTCATCACGAAATACTTTTAAGCTATTGCATAACTTTTGTCGCGGACTTTGAGCGCGGCGACCGAATCAAGAAATTCCGTAACGAAAATAAAACCTAACACCCCCCACTCCGCCTACCATGTTGCTCGGCCGAGCGTTCGCTTAACGTGTATGTATATGGTACGACTGTACGAAGCTCGCACGATGTTTTTTTTACGAATAAAGGTCAGCGGTTGACTTAACACACTAGCCTGATGGTAGGTGACGATGCGGCATTATAATGTAGCACGCTTTACTAATACTACTTTAGTAGCGTCCATTAAAAAAAAATATGAATAGAAACCACACAAAATAGATATATAAATATACACAAGCTAATAACGGATTATATTTATGGATAGTTTTTGTCAATTTTTCTAGTAATTTAAGAAATATTCAAGCTAATATTTTACGGTGTCACATGTAATTATTTACAGAATTATGGCCCAGAATAGTCATTTGTAATAAAATGCGTCCAAAGTGCGAACGTTTTTAAATGATTGTAGTGATAAAAATGTATGTCTTACTTTAAGAGCCTTAGATTAGCGAGCCTAATTATACTATACAAATTGCAGTACGCTTACTCTGTAGATAAGTGTGAGTACCACTAAAGAGGGTTGCCAGACGTACGAGAAATCTCGTACATTTACGAGTTTTAGCAAATCAAGAACAATAAACCATTTTTACAAGCTTTTATTTAGCTTCACCTGTCCCGATGTCTGTCATGGAATCTGGCAATAAAAATTTGATCCACTTCCCGGTTACCGATTGAGCTGAAATTTTGCAAAAATGTGTAAATCTCGTGACTTGTTTTAAAAAGATTTTTTAAAAGCTTTTTTTACAATATTGACAGCCGGCGTCGTGTGCTAAAATAAAATAATTATATCCTTGCCCACAAAAATCGACAGCACATCACTAGATTAATTACCCAATAAGTATTTTTTTTTTTGGTAAATTGAATCAATTTGATTAGTAAACGTAATGTATTTAAAGAGTAAATTATTGTCTTAATTATTTTTTTAAATTATACTGATTGAGATTTTGTAATGAAAGAACGAGATTTTGTGATGAAAGAACGAGATTTTGTTCTGAAAGTACGAGATTTGTACTGAAAGAACGAGATTTGTACTGAAAGAACGAGATTTTGTGATGAAAGTACGAGATTTTGTACTGAAAGTACGAGATTTTGCACTGAAAGTACGAGATTTTGTACTGAAAGTACGAGATTTTGTACTGAAAGTGCGAAATTTTAGCAACATTGGTACGAGTAGAAACGGCACATGGCAACACTGGCTTTATCAACGCAACGACTTTAAGTGGCCTCTTCCTAGACTTGTTTATGTATACAGATATTGTATTATATTGTGTTCCACGAAGCCAGTGGCTTCAAAAATCAAGTCTGATAAATCATTTTAGATATTTAAATACTTTAAAATTATTGCTTAGGTATATTTACTAAGTAATTATTCTACATATAGTATCTGTGGGTATTAAGAGCCAACTTCCAGAAAAAATAGAGAAAACTACTTTAAGGTGAAAGGGTACCGGCCCTCTCCATACAAACGTAGTCGACTGTTTCCTCCTTGGATAATGACGCACAAATATTTTTGTGCCATAAAACCTATAACTGCAATGACTATGCCCCTATGTCTTGGTTTTTTTCATTTTCTAATTATCATAGAAATAAAGATTAAAAAAAAACATAGGGGCATGGTCACGGCAGTTAAAAGTTTTGTACAACAAAAAAATTTGCTCTAGTGTCAATATCCAGGGAGAAAACAGTCGACTACGTTTGTATGGAGAGAGCCCCTTTCCTCTTAAACATGTAATTATATAAATATTTGGATTATTGTCAATCTGAAAAACCATTCATTTGATTATTCTCTTGTTATTTTATCACTAATATCAAGGTTTAAAAACCTTTTTTTGGTCCTTTTCACCCACAGGTAACTTGATGGAAAAGAACTTATTACGTTTTGAAGAACAAAAATAGCTCTTTAATTTAAACTTATTTGTAATTCGATTACGAACTGTGTTGATTTCGATTCTTTTTGATGAATCGATTGTGTTATTTGTTTGATAACTGTTTGTGTTTGGTGATATTAAACTTTTTATATGCGTTTTGTTATCCAGCACAAGGCATTACTAAAAAAATAAAAGAAAAAAAATGTATCTTTCACGGTAAATATCGAAAACGCATTTTTCTTTGAAAATGTTTCCAATAAAATTATTTCACTAAATTAAGCTTTATAAATATTTTTAGTTATTTCTTAGTTCATGTATTTCTGTGTTAAGCCCTTTTTTAGGAGATACGTTTTTTATTTAGGATATCTCTTTTGGCCCTCTAATTGTATTTAGTTTTAATATAAGTACGTTACATTAGTAATTATTTTAGTTATTATTTATGTTTATTATGTTACCTATTATAACATAGCAACAGCTTTGTTATCTTGCTTTTAAATATCACATAAAATTTAGAAAAATAGTATTGATCTCAGTTTTAGTGCTTTAAAGGCATTGGTAACAATTTTTATACACTCTTACAGTTTTTTAAAACTTTAATAACATCTTTAAATCACTACATTAAACAACAAAGTCCGATGTGTCTTTCTGACGGATTTTCATGCTTTTTACTTCAACGAACTGAGTGATTCACGAGGAAGGCTTAGGTGTATAATTCATTATGGTTTTGTGTAAATTGCCTGAACTATGACAGGAAAAAAATCTTAAATCTCTGCTACCTATGCAAAACCTGGGTTGCCAGTGTTTTTTATTATCTTATATAATGAGTGCCTTAGTTCCATAAGGGTACGGTTATGCCGAAGATGCATTGCACATTCGCACATCGATACGAAGCAATGGGGTGTAAGCGAGATGGGGCGCAGTGACGTTGATTTGACCAATCAGAAGCCAGAGCACATAGATGAACTTCGATTGATCGCAGTGATGCATCTTTCGAAATGTGTGTGCGCTTCTATTTCCATTTTTTTTTTATATGGAGGTGACATCGATGTGTAATGTGCGAGGAACGTACCGATGTTTCTTCGGCATAGCCGTACCCTAAGGGTATATTAAGACTATTTGGAAATTAAACGAAACAAATATGGTTTTATACATTTATTTATTTAATATACAACAAATATTTACAATATTCAGTCAGGACTTTGACCGTTCGGTCTACTATCTGGCTGTTATTGACCGGCACAGCAATATAATTGTTGCCATACCTTGATATAGCTATGTAGCTCGGTAGCTTAGGAAGAATAAGTGCACTATTTCGGCTCTTATAAGCCCCTCTGGAGCTGCTTAGCCAATAAGCTACTTTTCGGCTAAAATATCACTGAACCATAGTATATTTTTTTAAGTCACTGTTAAATCCCGAAGCACGGTTAAACCTAATAACACCTATTGCTATTGGGTTGCAAATTTTCCAGTAACTATTTAAAAAGTTCAATCTATCAAGTCTATTGTACCTACGAATGTAGAATTGAAGAAATAGAATAAAGTCAATAATAAAAAGGGATATAGAATAAATTCATTAATAAATAGGTCTAGATGAGCATCATGTTTCAAAAAATTGTGAGTAACTACATTAATAAATTCACTAAAAAAATTTTGAAAACTAAAACCCGTCTACGAAAAAAACCCAGGACTTTCCATCCGTCGGACCAACGATTTTTTTCATTCCCAACGACACAACTATTTCTTTAGTCCTATAAGAATACGTGCACTAAAAAACATGAAACGCGAAAATATTCAGTGGATACTGGAAAGCCGTTTCATTCTTTTAGTGCGCGAATTTTGAAACTGGCTTTAATATTTTAAACTTGTTTTTTTTTTTCACTGTTACCGTACCGTACCTCGGATTCTTACTGTAACATATACATATAAATATTCAAAACAAGTTGGGTATGTATTCATGGCATCAAGATAGTCACTAATATTTACAATTTAACTAGCATAGGTTACGTTAAAGCTTTATTCCTAAATGGAAAAGGTTTTTTACGTAGATTTATTTTCATTTAAATTAATAAACAAATGTATATAGTATTTGCTTACAAAAAGTACAAACAATGTGTTTAGACAAGGGTATGGTAATATGAAAGGGTGTTGTTCTAGGCGTTCTGGGCGAACAACTTTTGTTCTACTACTTAAGAAAGTAGGTATATTTTCTGGAAAATCGGCTGTTTTTCGAAATGAACACCATACTATTAGTAGTAGACTCCGATAAACAAATCATCCCCCAAGGTCAATGACTTCTAATTCCAAGCGACAGCTGATTTTCGAGTTAACATAATCTCAACAATTTCGAAAACAATATTCGAATTTTCAAAATTCGTACAAATTAAATATTCAAAATAGTTTATTCAGAAAAACACTGATAAAAATACCACAAGGTATGAGAGCTCCTCTGTTAAGATTATAAAACGTGTTTTACAGGAGTCCCTCAAGTATTTATTTTTAAAATTAGTAAGTAGGTTACTGATTTTGGTATTAATAATTCCATGCTCTAGTTTTTTTTATTAAACCAATTCTTGTTACTAACTTTACCTACTGAATTTGAGTTATTAAGATAGGTAGGTTTAAATTGCAATCGGTTAATTATTCACTTAGACGTCTAGAACTACCCCCATCCGTATTACCGTACCCTCAAAGACACAACACATTGTATAAATCTGATTTGAAACATACTAATTAAATGATACGAAACCATTTCACCGTGCCTTTATTGTAGTTCAATTAAATAATAGACAAAAACTTGCCGGATTTCAATTAAATATCAAGCAAGCATAACATTGACTGATTCGATTTACCATATTTTTAGGAACGAAATAATGTAATAAATAAATTTAACGAATTGGTTTTTGTTTTCTTAACTTTTTCCTCGAAGAATAACTGTATACAGGGTTACATAGTAATTATTTTCCCGGGTATTAATCGCGTTTTTTTTGTCTCCTCGCGACCATGACTATTGTAACATAGTCGAAACATCGAGGTAAGAGAAATGAAAATACGCGATTTAGACCCGTCAAAATATTTACTATGAATACAAATCCTGAAAGTTTTGTATACAGGGTTATTGGTAACTATACTAGCAAGCCGTTGAGGACTACTTCTGTGCACCATTACGATCAAGTTTTGTTCTAAAACTTTTGTCAGAACTTAATACATATCCAAAAAATATATTTAAGTGTTTCTAATATTGTCTGGGCATTTTCTATGTCTACAGCGCAAAGAGAGAGATCGGCGCGGGCGCGGGCGGGCGCGACATCCTGCCCGCGCTTTACCTTACGTGATTGATTCTGTGGCCTATGTCGAGTTAAGTATTATTAGATCTGATGGATTTAATTTATTATTTTTGTAAGTATGGAATTTTTCATAATGGATTTCCAAAAGTTGACCGTTAAGGTGCACAGAAGTAGCCCTCAACGGCTTGCTAGTATATTTATAAATAACCCTGCATATCGTGGTTTATTGCTGTAGAATATTATTTTAAAAACTAGATTACTATTTACAATGATAACTAGGTAGGTACACACATTATTATACAATTCTTAGGTTCAGATTAAATTTACACGTTCAAACTAACGGAAAAATAAGGCTTAATCGCTAATAGTTTTTGTCACTATCTTTATAATGTAAACAGTATTTAAAAAGTTAGTAACAAATAACTTAAAAGTAGGTAGGTACACCTAATTTATAAAAAATAACCTCTCTAATGCAGCCTTGTACTAAAAATCTTTTTTAAAATTACTCATAAACATGACCAGTGACCCAACCAAAATTCTTACAGCGAAATTAAATACTTAGGTATAAGAAATAATTACAAAGAAATTCATTCATAACCTTACTTCCTATAGAAATTTTAGTAGAAGGCTAAAGACTCCGAAGACTACTCCAGTACCTTCATTGAAATTAGATCGCTAATTTCTTTTTATCGTATGAAGGTACGTTAGGTTATACTTTGGTCCACAAATTGAGCACTGTATTTAACATTTACTTATAAATAGAGAGGTTGAAGATTTACCGTCAGGGAAATCGCATTTCCGCCACGTAATCTAAATGTTCGAGATTATGATGCGAGTTGGAACGGCGAGGGGCCCTCGGCCTGGTTATATTGTGCTGAGAATGGGCGCGCATCACTCGGTAAGGCCCATCTCTAGAAGGGCCCGAGTCGCTTGTTTTGCGCGTCGATACTGCCCACTCATCATCCCTAGTTCTCGTTATTACTGGAGCTTTCCTATAATTGTCGAATACTCGTCGGTTGTCTTCGTATCTTTGTCTTTGCCAATTTCTATCTATGTCATGACCGTAAAGATCTAATTCTCCAGACGGTTGAAATTGACTCCCTTGGCAATAACTGGACCGTTTCCATCCTTCATCATACTTTTTTCTTCCATTTTCATCATCGCCGATTTGTCTACGTTGAGACTGGTTCGAGCTGCTTTCACTAGTATCTTCTCCGGATGTACCGATGCCTAAATCTTTGTCGTCACCATAAATTTTATAAACCCCATTCGGATTCTTTCCGTTATATTTCGGTTCGTTCAACATTAGTTGCGGGTGGGGTATGCAGTAAGGATTCGGATAAGTTTTTTCTAATTGGGACATCTTGATATCATCCTTGTGTCTAGTACAAGAGCCGGGGCCAAACAGCGACAGAAGTACGGGCAGTAAGAAAAGTCCATGCATGGCTCCGAAGAAAATAACCATGAACACCATCTTGAAAAACACTGAGAATATGTAACTATCGGCTAATAAAAGCGCAACAACTCCAAGGATTGTGCTAAAAGAACCCTGTACAATCGGCAGCCCTAGAGAGTACAGACATTCACTAACACGTTCTTCTGGTCTTTTAGCCTTAGATGCCATGTAGGCGTAGCAGATGTGAGCCGTAAAGTCCACTGAGAATCCGATACACATTATGAGGTTGATCATTGATATGGAATCCAGATTAATGTCCCAAAGTGCCATGTACCCCACAACTCCTATTTCTATTGAAATTATACTGAAGGCCACCCAGAGTGAACACAAGATGTTTGGAATAAAAATGAAGGATGTTATCATCATCATTAGCGCTCCGTAGCATAAATTCTGAAGTGATGTTGGACGGACAAGCTCAAACTGAAAAGTAAAAATAACTCAATTAGCAGTAGCATAAAACTTGCATAAATAATAAAGTTACTTGTGTTAAAATATATATATACGAGTAGAACGAGTTGGCACAATGGTCATCATGTCAGACTGCCAAGCACAGGGTTGCAGGTTCGATTCCCGTCTCAGACAAGTATTTATGCTTAGATATTTGTCTGGAGTCTGGTTGTTTCTATGTATTATAAGTATCTATATATATAAAAGGGAAAATCACTGACTCACTCACTCATCACGAAATCTCAGAAACTACAAGAGCTAGGAGTCTCAAATTTTGCATGGGGGTTCCTTTTATGACGTAGGTACTCACTAAGACGGGATTTTGCGTAATTCAACCCCTAAGGGGGACAAATGGGGGGGTGGAAGTTAGTATGAAGGTTTTTTTTTATACATAATATAACCGGGCGAAGCCGGTGCGGGTCGCTAGTATATTTATAAAAGAAAAAATATAAGTAGTATATCCGTTGTCTAGCATACCCCTACAAAAAGTCTAGTTAGTTACTTAGTTTGGGTTAGATGGCGATGTGTGGAATGTCCTGCAATATTTATTTATTTATTTAGTATGAGATTAAAGGGAATACCTGATCAAAGAAGACGAAGTACGGATGGAATACTGAAGCATTAAGCGGCGACTCTGCAACTATATTCCTTAAGACTTTCACCATTTCTTTCTCATGATTAGTGCCGCTTATATTTATAGCTTGAATTAAGAATCTAGAAGCGACAATCTGGTCACCAGCTTGATTGAATTTGACATCCAAAGAGAAAGGATTAGCTGGAAACAGCCACAACTGAAACGAGAGCAATAACGATTAACCAAAAATAAAACATTCTTACTCAATAAAATAGCTGGTTCACATAACCTTGCTTACCTCTTTTAGATTATGAATGAAATCGACTTCGTTGTCGATCGAGACATTTAAATAATCGTTGTTTCTGGACACGTAGTCCACAAATGTTCGAAGCCACGATTCGGTGTACAATGAGTTCGATATGTAAGACGTGTTTTCTAATCTTCTTGTCAACTTGTCTACTTCCTCCTGTACGTCAGGGTCCGAGTAATTATACACGCCACTAATAACCACCTATAATTATAAAGAACAACGTTAGTTGATATGTGTATGAAAGTGAAACGGTGTTTGCAGTGTATTATTGAAATGCTCTTAAATCTTGACAGTCATTCAATTATCTTTGGCATAAGTAAGTACCTACCTACCTAATAAATTGGTTACAAGATAATATGACTTGTAACAAACTTAAAAAAGCAAGTAGTAAACTTTTTAAACTCACACGATTTGTATTCATACTTATAGTAATTATTTTCCCGGGACTTACGCCCAAATACTGAAAAGCTACTTAATCTTAAGCGGCGTTTAAATTGATATTTAAGCGTAGGCTTCAATAGCAAACATACACTTAACTTAAATTTAAACGCCACTTAAGATTAAGTAGTCTTTCAGTATTCGGGCGTTAATCGCCTATTTTTTGAGTGTCGAGGATAAATAAATTAAAATTAAAATACCTACCTACGCGATTAAGACCCGGGAAAATAATTACTACCTACTTATAGTCTTTGAAAGGAAGGAACTCCTTACCTGAATTCTATATGGAAATTCTCTGTAGTAAAGATCTTCGCGGTCGAAGAACTCTACAGAGTACGAATCCACTTTCGACAGCTTCCGTCTCTCTAAGCCTTCTTTGAGGTTTGTAACTCCATACCCTGCTCCCGCAAGGTACAGGATGAACACCAGAATTACTATAGCTTTGACTATGCCGTTGTTTAGGAAGTCTGCTACGGTGGTCTTGAAGAAAGCCATGATGCAATGTTCTTGATTGTCGATAGGATTGTCTGGATCGGCTGGATCTATCCCACCACTGCAGAAAACGCGGTATAACCAAGACTTTTCTTCTGGAAAGGGAAATTATAAATTGATTTTAGCCACTACAATAACATACGCAGATTTTTTAAATGTCCTGAACTTCGACCATGTCCTGAATGACTGACTGACGGATCAACGCACAGCCTAAACCGCTGTTGGTAGAGACTTGGAGGGTGTATTCTTTGTATGACGTAGGCATCCGATAAGAAAGGATTTTCCAAAACTCCACCCTTTAGGGGGTGAAAAAGGGGGGCAAAGTTCATATGGGACAGTGTGATTCCTTGGTCCAATCTACTTTAAGTTTTCGAAATCTACGCGGACGAAGTCGCGGGCAAAGGCTAGTATAAAATAAGAAAGCTCTTACCTTTGCGTGCTCTAGATTCAGGCAAGACTTTCATCCAAGTGATGGTATGACGGTTCTGTTTCTCGCGATATCCAGAGATAGCGACGCAACCAGCAAAGAAAGTCAGATGCCACACAAATGTGAAACATACAGCCAGACCTGAAAATTACGTTTCATAGTCAAAGGCTGACATTTCAAGCCTTAGGTTATTAACACATTTGTGAAATATCAATTTATGTAGGTGTAACGAGAATGACTCAAACAAAAAATTGCTTAACAGTGAAAGGAAATGCATAATCATATCCTAGAAGCTAACATTTGGTAAAACCAGCGTTGTAAATGCTAATTTATTTAATCACTTTCGCCATAATCTCATTTATATTTCTTGAGACTTCTATTGAATTGAAATTATATTGGACAGAGTCGTAACGAGATCATTAATTACCTAGTAAAACCATCTCATATTCAAAAAGCGAAAGTTTCATTCACCGTTCTGCATAATTTATAACATGCAGGTATTACCTATAGTTTGACGAAGAACATAGTAATTTATAATCCGATATCGGGAGTATGGGGCTTGAATGTAAAAAGGTGCTTATGTTTAATTAAGATATTTAAGTTCTTTGCTTACCGGAATACATGCAAAAGATCTGTACTGAAGGGAATGGCGAAAAGATTCCGATGAAGAAGGAAAGCATATCCGTCACCGATGTGATGGTGATAGAAACAGCTGCTTCAGACAACATGATAGCCATTCGTTCTGGTACTGGTAACTTCGGAGATGCTCTCCTCCAAGCTGCTAGCATTACGAATGTGTCATCGATTCCTATACCTAAATAGATAAACAAAAATACAGACAATATTTTAAGTATTATGAAGTATTTATATCATACTAACAGCGCTCCGCGGTTTCACCCGCGGGAATCGGGATCCCGTGGGAATATCGGTACAAAATAAGCCTATGTTATTTCCAATGAATCAATGTATCCTTATACTCAAGTTTCATTTAAATCGGTCCAGTAGTTACGGAGCCTATTCTATAGTACTTAAGTACAAACAAACAAAAATACATACACGTTAAGCGAACGCTCGGCCGAGCTACATGGTAGGCGGAGTGAGTGGGAGTTAGATTTTATTTTCGTTACGGAATTTCTTGATTCGGTCGCCGCGCTCAAAGCCCGCGATAAAAGCTATGCAATAGCCTCAAAAATCTTACAAGAACCTCGGTAAACTTTATAGTGTCATTAGTTCGGTGGAGGAGAGTTGAACTGTTGATATTATTTATTTCACAAAAACTTCGAAAAATCGACCAATTTCGAAACAACTTTTTGTCAGTAGTTATGTTCGAGAGGATGGATTCACAATTTGACCATAATGGGTGGCGTTGCAATCGTATTCTAGACACTATCATCAGTCGTAGTTTTGTAATAAGAATCTGATAAAAATAGGAACAATACTTATTACTTAATTATAATGACTAAGACTAGACTAGTCACAATTTCTTCAGTGAAATAAAACAACGATGGCACTATTTAACTTAGTGGCGAAATCTGATTTAGTCTGATGTTGAACTTACCAATCATTAAAAACGGAGCAGCCAAATTGATTCCAATAAACGAAATTCCCAAATAAATAGCGCAACCGAAAGCAGCAGCAGTGGCCATCACTGCCGACATATTTCCTAGAAGACCGAGCCAGGGTTTTGATCTCACCCAGTCCCCCATCATACACGTTACGATGGAAAATATTCCCATGAGAATGAAAGTGGAACTGAAGAATGGTATTACGGTCCTCGTGTTCTTTTCAAGTTCGTGATCTAAGGTTCGTGAAGCGAAACGTGCGACCGATATGTGTTTGAAACGTCCTGTATCTTCAGCAATACCAACTGCGTCCAGAAATGCGTCCTCCCAAGCTGCACCTCTGAAAATTTAAACGTCAAAATTTCCGTGATTATTATTTCGCATTATTTCATTTGAAGATTTGGAACATGCACTAAGTAGATGTAAGATCAACTTGTTAAGAAACGAAAAAGAAGAGAAAATAAACATCACAAATTACAAAATATTGGCCTGCAACTGTTTAAAGAATGGCCTTTCTATTCGTATTCTTGTTGAAGATTACGCAGTGCTTAGTATTCGAAACGATTTCTTTAACCGTGTCAAGATCGATGTCTATTATCTAAGTAATAGACCGTATGTTTGCATTCGTTGCACCGCTATGGGTAGAGGTGTTTAAAACAGAACATAAAAGTTAAGTGAAGTGGAATGAATCACACGAGAAACCTTAGAAACGTTGTTTCCTTCGAGCGTAATCGCGTCTTGAATCGTCTCTTCCTCGTATTGCATGCGAGTATGATCTAACAGATAATAATTTTTGAGGATATCGTTCATTATTTATCTGTGTACCTTTGAGATAATTGGCATATGAGTGATTGCAGTCAGAGTTTGTTTGTTACAGTCATGAGAAGTAAACTAAAACGACTCCAATGCACATCACAGGACAGATAAATCTAATAAAACTATTTTACACGACTTCAATTTTTTTAAATAAAACCTTATATGCAAATACCTAGTTGAAATTATTTCACTTACTAAACTAAATATTACACGAATTATCAAAGAACGAAACGAAGTTACGTAGGTAGATACGTAAAAGTTAATGCACTTGAACGCAAAAAAACTGGAGCATACAGGTAAAAGTACAGTTCTAGGTCAGATAAAAAAAATAACAAAATTAAGCACTACTAAGGTACTTTATAATAAAACTGACTACTTGTAGGTACATTTTATTCAAAGTAAAAGGTAATTTATTACCTGAGAATATGAAGGAGCTATTTTTATTTCGTAAGCAGAGACGAAACGAGTATCATTCGTTAGATAGTAGTAGATATTTCGAAAATGCTATTTAATATGCTTATTTTATTACCTTTGTTCTTGAACTTTGGTATCTGTCCGCACAAACCATACCAACTGGACAGCTGGTACTGATACAATAATATCGTCGACCACTTTTGAACCACCAAAGAACACCGGAAACGCATGAGCCTCCCACGTCACAGGATTGAACATTATCGGAAATGTTAGATTCAGCTCTCCTCTTTCAACCTATTAGACAAAGGAAGTCAATTAGTAAATACCTTATTGTTTGTGACAATCGCTTAATGTAAAAACTAAGCAACTGTAGACAAACCAATAGGTATGACAAATCAACTAATTGTTAATAAACACTTAGATAAACATTAAACAATGCGAAAACCGTTAGTTTTAATAGAATTCTTTGTTTGATAAATATTTCTAAATAAATTAACTATGATTTAACATGGTTTTTTAGCTTAGCCTTTTGCTTGTTATTGTTGCAAACTTATACATTTACTTTAATTGAATTACGTAACTGCATATTTTAACGCAATCGTAATTGCTAAAGGATCTATGTTGGAACCCATATTGTTTGTTTGAGATATCAATGAGGCATATCCTTATATGACAGTGAGATCCCATCAGAAAATAAATAAGTATGAATGCTTGGAATACAAAATAGATTGACACACGTGATTCAATGAACAATTATAAATTGTCTTTTATTTAATAATACATCAAAACAATATTATTATATTCCCTATAGTTTTACTGTAGATGCTAATTGATTGTCTATTGAAATACTGCGGCTTTTTATAATATTTTTTCAATTTGTGACGACAAGGGGTTATGAACCAACCTAAAGTTATGCTTATTCTATAGCCGGAGTATCTATTGTTTTTGTTCAGTTATTGAGGTGATTCATTAGAAAACCTGAGTCATATAACTCGGGTGTCCTCATAAGAATGGCAGGGTATTGTCAAAACTGAACTGTAATAATTTCCTGTTGCGCAAGGTTATTGCAATTCAGGCAGGTTCAAGTGATAAAATTAATTGGTATATCTTTTTTAGCACGTGCACATTTTTTCCGTACTGTGTTACTAATAAATATATGTTTCGGCATCGAAATTCCGGGGCTAATTTGTGGTCGGGAATCTTTGTGTTATAGACTTGTTCGTTCAGGCTGACAATGTCCAGTGTCCTAAAATGTGTAGGTATCTATGCTAAAAACGTCCAGCATCAATAGGTCCACTTTTCGAAACGTCTAACGTCTCAAAATGTCTAGTCCTGCATTGTTCAGTGTATATATCGTCTAGTCTATTCTGTCCTCTATCTAATCGAGATGCATGTTTCATAAAATTGACTCTTAGATCATTTTCGAATAACGCCAATTGTACGATTTTGTCCCAGTAGTTTGGTTGTTAAGTTGTTGCAACAATTTTGTCTCAATAGTTCGATTGGGAGAGAAAACCGAACTGTTAAGACTATTTTCTGCCAGTAGTTCAGTTGACCTACCATACTTATAGTTCTATAAAAAGTTTTAGAATATACATTGGGACTGTTTTCAAAAAGGTTATGGAAGGTACACAGTAGAAAACGCAAGTACCTAAGTCCTAACTGCATTCCTCAAGATTGGCATCTGTTACTTTGTTACGGAGTTGGTATCTATTTAAAATACTTAATGGGCGTTTCTGTTACGTAAAATTACGTGTCAGATATGCAATAACGTCTGGATACATTTATTATGAAACCTCGTATGTAATAGAGTCAAGTTGAAAGTAACCAAATGTAATCATCATATGTGCATTTAATCGTAGTAGAAGTTAAGTACGATATGTGCAGTGTTCGTTTGGGGAAGTAGGGACTTGTAGTACACTAGTAACCGGAACGGCCTCAACGGAAGACCAGCGCTAGTGGAAAGACTAGCATTTCGCTGAGTTGGGGTCCGTTTTGCAACAATTGTTAGTAAATAGTTTTTAAGACTTTGTGATCTCTTATTTTGTTGCAAATAAATAATATTCTATTCTAGTAACATGAGGCTCGTTGCGGTACTAGCGATCATAGCTAGCGATCCAGCCCCCTTATACAAGATTGCATTCTATTAGCGATGTCGCCAATCGATAGAATTGACATAAAACATTGTATTAAATTTGCATAAGATGAACTTATCCACCATTTTTTTTTCTCCTACGCAAGATTGCGTGACTTTTCGATGGCTAGTGTCAATTTCATACATAAAAAGTCTGTCGATTGACGATATCGCTAATAGAAAGCAATCTTGTCTAAGGGCGCTGGAAGCACGACCGTACTCGCCCAAGGCTCTGACGTCAATGCCACCCTTTCGCCCGTACACACTCGAGTCATCAACATCAATACCTATCCTAGATTAAATATTCAAACACTACAGGACTGTCACGAGTATTATAGGTACCTGCATAAAACAGTAGTTAGCTTGACCATTAAATTAAATTAAGCGTTGAATTCCGTCAACGTATTGTCTTCGGAAATGTCATAGCTTAGAAAAGGTCACTCTTTTGTCTCTCAAAATACAATTATTATTTAAACGTTTAAACCAAATATCTAACTACGGGCAAAGACTTTCAATGTACAATCAACGTTCTAAAGTACACTTGCACCGTAACGTTTACAATCCTGTGCAGCACTATTTGGACACTAGCTGCGCCCCGCGGTTTCACCCGCATAAGTCCTGATCCCGTGGGAATATCGGGATAAAAAGCCTATGTGTTAATCCAGGTCTCCAGCTATCTAGATACCGAGTTTCATCGCAATCGGTCCAATAATTTTTGAGTGAAAGAGTAACAAACATACATATACACACACACAAACTTTCACATTTATAATATTAGTAGGATTATAACAACATAACTTGTGGATCGAACCCACGTCGAATGGTGCTAACTAACATTTTGAAAATAATAATCACACTGAGTACTTTTAATTCAAGTATGTATGTTCGTATGTAACGTCTATTAGAAGAAGGTCGTAAGTCCAATACTTGTTTATAGTATTATCGTCGCAAACTGATAGTTGACTTATTATGACACATACTGTACTTATTTTTTTATTAGTAGACATAATCGCACAGTCTAGTAGTGCATCGTATGTAATGTATTCTGCGCATAAGTGTCACTCATAAACAAGAAAAAAAAAGCTTTTGAAAAATATTTTTAAAAACAAGCTTTCGCATGTTTATTTACACATGTTTGCAAAATTTCAGCTCAATCGGTAACCGGGAAGTGGATCAAATTTTATTTGCAAGATTCCATGACATACATAATAGGTTAAGATGGTTAAGAAGGTTTCGTAATAGGTTAAGAAAATGGTTGATCTCGAAATGTTTCTATAGTATTAAAGAATATTTAGATTTGGATGTTTACTTCACATATGTTTCCAATTATTAATAAGAGTGTTAAGTTTCTCGTTGTATTATTCAAATTTTAGTCATTAGTTTTATTATATATTTTACTAGATACATGAGCTTGATATGGCAGCTCAATATTTTGTTTTGTATTTAGTATAAATTAAGTTACTTATGTAACTCATTATTGTATGTCCGGGATGGACAAACTGTTGATGCCTACCTACTATAATTTGTCATCTTATGTACACAGTTTTTCAATAAATATTCTTGATTCTTGATTCTTGATTCTTGACATCGGGACAAGTGAAGCTAAATACATAGGCTGCACTAAAAGTATCGGGAATGGAATATTTCCACTGTTCCTGTCATATTTAAATCTTTTTAATTGAAAACTCCTTGGTTTTAAGAATCGAATACCATTTATTTATTTTAAAAAATAATCTCGGTCTTGTCACAAGGTTTTGTCAAACTTGTTAAGTCGTTGAGAAAATGGAATTGACGCGAGAAAATTCAAGAGCGATGATTTATTATGACTTTCGAAGTGGTTTATCACAAAAACAATGTGTTGACCGGATGATTTCTGCATTTGGTGATGAAGCCCCATTCAAAACCACAATTTATCGCTGGTTTGCTGAATTTCAACGTGGACGTGTCAAGTTCAGTGATGATCCCCGTCAAGGTCTCCAAAACCGGCCATGTTGTGACTTTTCCTCTTGAGGGACAAAGAACGGTTAATGCAGAATGGTATGCTAGCATTTGTTTGCCACAGGTCGTTTCTGAACTCCGTAAAGAGAACTGCAGCCGCCGCATCATCCTCGTTCACGACAATGCGAGTTCTCACACCGCGAACAGAACAAAAGAGTTTTTAGAGCAAGAAAACATAGAATTATTAGACCATCCGCCGTACAGCCCCGACCTAAGCCCTAATGATTTCTATACTTTCCCTAAAATAAAGAATAAATTGCGTGGTCAGAGATTTTCATCACCTGAAGAAGCTGTGGACGCCTACAAAACGGCCATTTAGGAGACCCCAACTTCCGAATGGAATGGTTGCTTTAATGGTTGGTTCCATCGTATGGAAAAATGTGTCAAATTTCGCGGAGAATACTTCGAAAAGCAATAAATACATTTTTAAATAGTAATGTTGTGTCACTTCCTTGATTCCCGAAATTTTCAGTGCCGTAAAAGCTTGTAAAAAGAACAAAGTTTTTGAAAAATGTCCCAATGTCATCTCTATTAATTGTAATTTCAATCTCTCTGAATATGGGTAAATCATAGGGGATAAATATACGTATATTCGGCTGCATAATTGCAGCCCCCGGTAGATTTCTAAAATTACGATTATTGGCATGTTTGTATTCTAATAATTTTTATTTGATAAATTGATGAGTTAGAAGACTTTAAACTTCAACTAAACCAGGTGTCTAGAATCTTGCTTGTGTTGAAAACATTCTTTTAACAGCCGTTTTGGAGTTTTACGGTGGATTTGCAATTATGCAGCCGACCGTAGGTACCTACTTTGGACCTGTCATGACATTATCAGAAATAATTAGTTATAACTACGACTACGTCCACTTGTCTTGTAACTTAAAATTAGCCTTTTTATCAAAAGGTTGTAGGACTATTCATCGTGGATTTACTATATCAACCTAAGTAAATTACCCAACGGAAGTTTTGAACGACAAAAAAAAGAAACAAAGGAGATTACTTCCTCCGCTGACATTGCGTTTTGTGATAAACTTGAAACGTGATTTATCACTACATGTTTAGACTAGCTAAACATACCATGGTTCCAGATTGTCTTCTAAGGATCCTGCGGGTAACAAGGGCCATCTGCCACCTTTATGAAAAACGAAATATTTAACATCGTAATAATAAGGATAAATAATTGCTTTATTATCAATCTAAAAAAAACAATTCATTTGATTATTATTTTGTTATTTTGTCACCAATATCAAAGTTATTAAAAAACCTTTTTTAAGACCCTTCTTACTCGCAGGTACGGTCGGATTTAGAATTGCAGACCCACCGTAGAGTTCTATACTATTATTGGAATGTTTTGATTCTAATAATATTTATCTAATGAAAAAAAGTTGAAAGATTTTAAACTTGAACTCGAGCAAGACCTTAGAATCTTGCTTGAGTTGAAAACATTCTAATAAAAGCCGTTTTGGAGCTCTACGGTAAATCTGATATTCTGACTCCGACCGTACCTTAAAAGTCTGCCCATATTTGGTTTAAAAGTTGTATTTGCATTTTGAGGGACAAAAGAGTGATCTTTTCTAAGCTTTGACATTTCCAAAGTCAAAACGTTGACGGAATTCAACGCTTAATTATTAATTTTAGAATAAAAAAATATTAATGTACAAATCATTGTCATAAAAAATAAAGCTATTGCATCGTGCGAGCTTCGTTCAGTCGTACCATATTTATACACGTTAAGCGAACTCTCGGCCGAGCTACATGTTAGGCGGAGTAGGGGTTTGGTTTGTTAGGTTTTATTTTCGTTACGGAATTTATTGATTCGGTCAGATTCAGCTTAATTATGCGTCATTCAAATAAACCGCCCCTGACCGCATCCGGTGCAAAGGAGCCGAGAATACTGGCGGCGTTACCTCTTTGTAAGGCGACGGCTAACCTTTGCACCAAGAACGATCTTCTTGTCCATCCAAAGGTTGCCTGGAAGAGATCGCTTTGGGCGATAAGGCCGCCCTTTGCAACACTTAGACTTAAGCTTTGTTGTTATTTAATGTTATTTGAAAATGGTGTTCACAATAAAGAATTTATCTGTCTATCTATCTATCTAACGATCCGGCGCGGTAGCCAATTATTAATTTAAGGCCCTGTGCTGATAAAGCCTCCAAAATCGACCTTTGTTTTAAGCAACTCTAAGTAATCAAATACTCTTTTTTTGTTATTTGGATATAAATGGATATTCTAGTTTAATAACCATATTTTTGTTTATTGTGGTTGAAACATGACATGAACAACTTCGTTCGATAAAAAGTTATTAGATCGTTTATCGGGTTTTATTCAAACAAAATTAAATATTTTAATGCAATAGTTAACGTTTGTTTCTAAAAATGAATCAAATGATAGGTTTTGACCTCTAGGAACTATATTTGTGGATAATAATGCTAAAATGTTTTGCATATCGATCAAATATAACAGCTAGCACGCAGCATGCTACGTCTTTGAGAGCGGGGGCTAAGGTTATGTGAAAGGTATTAAACTAGCTAGCAAGGTGAAAATAAATTTATATATAAAAAGTACAAGAGAAAGTAGTGTCGATAATTTCACAAAGTATAAGGCGTATAGTAAAATGTATAAAAAAGTCATAAAAGTGTCTAAAAAGTTATCTAACATAGGTTACATAAATAACAGCAAAAATAGGTCTAAGGCTATATGGAGAATCATAAAGCAAAATACATCCACAACTAATAATATAAATACCACGATAGAATATATTAAAGAAGATAATATAACAATATTCGATCCCACAAAAATTGCAGAAAAATTTAATAACTACTTTCTAAACATTGGCAAAAACAGTATAGTGGGTACCACAGAAAAAATAACCCGTTAACTTTTCAAAATCAACATAGTATATTCATGTTTCCGGCGACAGAATCTGAGGTTTTAAATATAGTAAAAGATCTAAAAAATAAAAAAAGTACAGGCCCGGATAGTATACCAATTAAAATTATTAAAGATGCTATACAGTTTATTGTCAAACCTTTACTGTATGTTATAAACCTTTGTCTTGAGACAGGATGTTTTCCAAATGATTTAAAACTAACTCTTATAAAACCTATACATAAAAAAGGTCCAAAGCATGACACAAACAACTATAGACCTATAGCTCTACTTTCAAATTTCTCTAAAATTTTTGAAAAAGTAATATATTCTAGATTAGTTTCATTTCTATCAATTAATAATTTGCTGAATAAAAATCAATTTGGATTTCAAAAAAGAAAAAATACATCACTAGCTATTTTCAATATGTTAAAGGAAGTCTGGGAAGGGATAAACAATAAAAATAAAGGTGTAGCACTATTCATTGATCTATCTAAAGCGTTTGATAGTATAAATCATAATTTGCTGCTAGGTAAACTCGAACATATGGGGATTAGAGGATTGCCTCTACAACTATTTAAATCCTACTTAAATAATAGATTTCTTGAGACTTATGATAAACATTCTAAATTAATAAAAAAGACACACTCAGATTTTAGACATAATGCTCTAGGCGTCCCCCAGGGAAGCATATTGGGTCCTATATTATTTTTGATATATATAAATGACCTACCTAAAACTTGTGACCATTTAACTGTAATGTTTGCTGATGATGCAACTGTTTACATTCCTAAAAATAATTTATCAGACACTCATCTTGCTATAGAAATAGAAAACACACTCAACAGAATAATAACTTGGCTAAGCAAAGAAGGTTTACTAGTTAACTTAAATAAAACTAAATTTACACAATTTCATAGTAATAGAGCAGTCCCATTAAGTCTTAATGTAGTTAGCAACAATATAAAAATTGAGGAACAAGTAGAATCAAACTTTTTAGGTGTAGTCATAGACTCCAACCTCAGCTGGAAAGCACAAATTCGAAAAGTAAACAGTAAACTATCCCAATATTGTTATGCATTGTCGATACTATCCAGTGTCGCATCAGTGAAGGTTGCTATAAATGCCTACTATGGATACGTGTACCCACAATTATGTTACGGGATTATTTTTTGGGGAAACTCCGTAAACATCCGCTCCATTTTTACAATGCAGAAGAAGTGTATAAGATCCATATTTAATTTAAAAAGCACTGACACTTTACGCTCGCTATTCAAACAATATAACGTTCTTACATTAACAGGTATTTACATTCTAGAGTTATGCACTTTTGTTAAAAATAATCATCATTACTTTTTTACAATAGATCTTTACGTCATGATAGCCTCAGAAATAAATATAAGCACAACATTTGCATGCCTCAAGTTAACAATACTATGTACCATAGAAGCTCTTATATTACCGCAATAAAGGTCTACAATGCTCTTCCAACTGACCTCAAAGCTCTACATAATAATGATTTATTTAAGTCAAAGTTGAAAAAGTGGCTCATAGAAAAAACTTTTTATTGTTTGTCTGATTTTTATGAAGAAACAAAGATATATTTTTAAATTGCCTACCTACCTATAATATTATGAAAATATTCATTTAGTATATAAGTTTATTATATTGCATGCCTGTAATGGGTAAGTTATTGTTACTTAATTAAGCCTATTTTAAGATCCTTGTGTACATAACTTTGCAATAAATGTCTTGATTTCTTGATTTCTTTAATACCTACACACGGCACTGGAAGAGCGCCTTAAGCGTCATTCAAATGAACCGCCCCATGATCGCACCCTGTGCAAAGGAGTCGAGAATACTGGCCGCGTTACCGCGACGGCTAACCTTTGCATCAAGAATGATCTTCTTGTCCATCAAAGGGTTGCCTGGAAGAGATCGCTTTGAGCGATAAGGCCGCCCTTTGCAACACTTAGACTTAAGCTTTGTTTTTATTTAATGTTATTTGAAAATGGTGTTTATAATAAAGAATTTATCTATCTAACGATCCGGAGCGGTAGTCAATTATTAATTTAATATTAGTAGGTGATCTTACCTCATCAATGATCTTGTCCAAGTTGAGAATATCGTTAGTGAAACATTGTCCCTCCCACCTCGCGCACTCCTCCCTATACGTGAAGGTTTCCCCCGAGGGTAGCGTCACTGTGACGTTCTGCACCAGCTCGTCGAGCTGTCGTAGTTCCTTCCACACTTCACTCCGAAGCATGTTTGTGCTGTTGTCTTTTGACACAATGATCACTCGGCCGAATCTTCCTGTAAGAAGCGTTTGATAAATAAAATTTACATTTGCTTTCAAATAAAACCTATAGGTATTATAAGTCTATTTATTTTATTAGGAGCCCACAATCGAATCTATTTGACGACCCAGTTGGCACAATGGTCACTATGCCGGACTGCCAAACACAGGGTTGCGGGTTCTATTTCCGCCTCAGACAAGTATTTATTTATGCTTAGATATTTGTCTGTAGTCTGGTTGTTTCTATGTATTATAAGTATCTATTTACAAAAGAAAAGTATGTCAGTAGTATATCCGTTGTTTAGCACCCATAACACAAGTCTAGTAACTTAGCTTGGGGCTAGATGGCGATGTGTGGAATGTCCTGCAATATTTATTTTATTCATTGATTTTGCAAAAAAAATAATTAACTTTTATTATAATGGAGAGTCTTGCTGATAGAGATCAATTCTCAGAAACGACAAGAAGGCAGTTAAATTTTTAAAATTTTGAAAATAACTTGTAATTATATCGGTAATCGAGGGACTTTCATAGAGCATAACTTTTATTTTTCTGAACCGGCACAGTGTCTTCTATCCACCTTTTATCCAATCATTACGGAACACCCTGTATACATCTATCTAGACGTATATGTTGGTTATAACTAGGATAAAAAAATTATTGGCATTTTATTTCACGATGCTGTATTTTTACCCGACTCTGGCGAAGTCAAAGGGGAGGGTTATGTTTTTGACCCGTAGGTACCTATGTATGTGTGTCTCCTGTTCCCTGTATGTTCAAAACGAAACTAATATTATAAAACGAATCTAATATCTATACTTATATTATGAAGCTGAAGAGTTTGTTTGTTTGAACGCGCTAATCTCAGGAACTACTGGTTCGAATTGAAAAATTATTTTTGTGTTGGATAGTCCATTTATCGAGGAAGGCTATAGGGTACTTTTTATTTTGAAATTCCCACGGAATCGGTACTTACGCGGGTGAAATCGCGGAGCGCAGCTAGTTTAGTAATATAATTAAGCTGAAGAGTGTGTTTGTTTGTTTGAACGCGCTAATCTCAGGTACTACTGGTTCGAATTGACAAAATATTTTTGTATTGAATAGTCCATTTGTCGAGGAACGGTATAGGCTATTTTATATTTCGATATTGCCACGGGATCGGGAGTTACGCGGGTGAAACCGCGGAGCCATGCTAGTTTATCATAATTTTGTTGTAATTTTAGGCGTCGAATCTGTGGCGTTTTTATATTTTTTGTTAATAGGAAATAAGGAAAGACTGAGGCTGTGCTTCCAAATTAAATTTATATAATTTTATCTTTGACTAGAATAAAAGTAGGTAAGCATAAGATAAACACGCATCGTCGCCTGCGCATCTGGACTGCACATCAGGAATTCAGTGCAGTTATGTCTGCAACTGTACCTATGTTGTTATGGTGTTTCTTAACTATCAGGTTTTAACTCCATAAAAACAAAGACAAAATCAGCAATAGGGCTTGCAAGTAGTTGTTAATCGTCTACCTATAAGTACAGGTACTTATAATAATTAAATTTTTAATGCAAAAAATTCCGTTACTATTAACATATCCGGTATTGATGCAACTTGATAATCTATGCAGGTATTTTTTCCCCCAAATTATTTAAAAATTTTTCTAATACCTACTTAGTCATAAGTCATAACCTCATATAATAACAATAATTACGGTTGAAGTTCATAAATAAAGCGGACACTAGATACCTACTTATTTATGCCCTTTAGACGCTAAACACCATATTATTATACGCGTAATATATACCAACTTGAAATTTTGTGGTGTTTTGCGGACTAATATAGAAATTATTATGTAAAATACCAATTACGCACAATTCCACAAACACAAAACACCACGTTGTAATTTTTTTTACACCACGTTTTTTCGATTGTGTTTCGTTTTCATTTCGATCGTCTTTTGTTTCCGTTTCGATCATCATTTGTCTTTTTGTCTTTTGTTCCTATTTGTTTGTTTCTAAATCAAAGTTGGTGTTATGCGTACCAGGTACTTTGCGTAAGTTGTATTTTACGAGTTATACGTTTTGCGTAAATGTAGTGGTTTGCGTACCTAGTTGGTTTTATGCGTACAAAGGATTTATGCTTACCTATTATCTCAAATTAGACTTTTATAAAAACAAATAAGCCAATTGAATATTGGTACATACCTCATTGGTTTATTTTATGAAAAAGACTTAAGTAGTATTAAATTGAGTAGTAAATTATTCTTAGTACCTACTTAATTCAAATTGATAGATAACACTTATACAAACATTTTACGAGATATATATAGTATATTAGTTAAGCAAGATAATTAAGTTTGCCTAATTAAATTTAACTGTAACCTTTGAAATGATTGTACAGTTGGAACTACTGTATGATTTATATATAAGTAGGTATTTATAGGTATACTAGTTGCGCTCCGCGGTTTCACCCGCCTAAGTCCCGATCCCGTGGGAATATCGGGATAAAAAGTAGCCCATATGTTAATCCAGGTCTCCAGCTACCTAGATACAGAGTTTCTTCGCAATCGGTCCAGCAGTTTTTTGCGTGAAGGAGTAACAAACATACACACAAACAAACTTTCACATTTATAATATTAGTAGGTTAGGATTGATCTAAAATATTCTAATAATAGAAATAAGAAACAATGTGGTTATACATCTTGACAACCTAGTTGGCACAATGGTTAACATGCCAGACTGCCAAATACAGGGTTGCGGGTTCGATTCCGGCCTCAGACAAGTATTTATGCTTAGATATTTGTCTGTTGTGTGGTCGTTTCTATGTATTATAAGTATATGTTTTTCAAAAGAAAAGTATATAAGTAGTATATCCGTTGTCTAGTACTCGTAACACAAGTTTTGTTACTTATCTTGGGGCTAGAATGCGATGAATTTTCTGCAATATTGATCTATTTATTGTCTGGGACGGGAATCGAACCTGCAACCCTGTGTTTGGCGGTCCGGCATGGTGACCATTGTGCCAACTCTGTCGTCAAAAGAAAGGTTAGGAAAGAATTCAACTGCTAAAGGGCTGATAAAGTTAAACGAATGAATGCGCTATGCAGATAAGAATAATTAATTTTTTTCCAAGGGATCGACACTAACGCGGGAAAACCTGCGGCGCTCAGCTAGACTTTCTATATTTGCCTTGCATAATTCATAAGAAATATAGGTGAGTTAAGTACCTGGGTTAAAAATAAATAAATATTACATACCTGCCCTGGTTATCCTTCCGACATTGAACCTATGAGAGTAGTTGACCTTGAAATGTTCCTCAACTATGCTTCTCTCCAGCTTGCCCTGCCCACTGACAGGCGAGAACAAATACTCAGGGTCCATTTCATAATGTATCCGCTGATATCCAGTGATCATTAGCGCAGACAACAGCACAGGTATGATGATGAAGTATCCAGGGTTTCTCCCGACAATAAGTCCGAGTTTGTAAAAGGATTTGTTCAGCACATCGTCCACTATCGTTATTCTGCAGCCCATCTGTAAAGAAACGGTTATTATTTTAATTATTTATTGTTTACGGTCCATTGTTTAAGGTAGCTAAAGTGGGTTGGAAAGACAAACTGTTATTTCCGAGTATTAGAGCGACACGTGATTTTTGTTTTTGTTCGTTTTAGCGTGTTTTTGTCGTGTGCTATTTTTGTTTTCTAGTTAGACTATCGTGACAGGTTGAAGTTCAATCAGTTGAGCTGGAGACTCCAACTAACCGGAACTTCATACGTTCAATCATCTTTCTATATAAGGGTACACTAGCTTTTGCCCGCAACTTCGTCCGAGTCGAGAATGGACCAAGGAATCCCCTTGTCCCATAAAAACTTTGCCCCCTTTTTTCACCTCTTTAGGAGTAGAATTTCGAAAAATGCTTTCTTATCGAATGCCTGCGTCATACAAAGAACACACCCTCCAGGTCTCTACGATCAGCGTTTTCTGCGTTGATCCGTTAGTCAGTCAGTCATTCAAAACAAATAATTTTATATGTATAGAAGATATAAAATGCTTGGTCCTGAATTAATGACAAATCAACGCACAGCCTAAACCGCTGACCTGCTTGTACTTGTATACGAGCTGATGTTTTTTGCAAATAGACTGACGTAATTTGCATCAGGATTCTGAGGATGGAGCAGGCTTGCCCATACTACCCTCTCAGCTTAGTCGACCATGTCCAGAGAAGAGAACTTTGTCAATACTTCTGGAGCCAACTAAGAAACTGTTTTCCTTCACCGTAACAGCTATAAATTTGTCTTACGAAAAAATTATCAGTGCTCGGCCACTACGGCCTAAAGCTTGGACGGTGTGTTCTTTGTATCACGTAGGCATCTGATAAGGGTTTTTTGAAATTCTACCCCTTAATTGGTAAAAAAGGGTGGGCAAAGTTTGTATGGTTCGTATAAAACTAATTAAAAATCCTGTTAGTACGTTTTGACTTCTATGCGGACGAAGTCGCGGGCAAAAGCTAGTTGATCATATGAAGCTACAGCTCCGGATGCCTGTAATTATTGATTTTAGAATATGCTAGATGCCACCAAATTAATATACCAACTGCTAGGCTTAGAGTGACCTACCTAGCCTAATAATTAAGGCAGGTAAGTACTAGCTGGTTCTCTAATACTATGCTAATATAATAGGCCTAATTAACATTTTAATTAGGTTAAAATATTGTTAAGATTTTGATCAACTTAAATGGTAATTTTTATTTCTTTACTTATGAAATTTACCAATATTCATACATTATAGCCGTAGGCAGATAGGGGGGTTAACCCAGAAATACATAGATTAGAAAATCAGATGACTTCGCATGCAACTAACTAATTGATTTTATAACTTGACACTGGCTAAATGCACAAACCGTGCGAAGCCTTAACTAATAGAAAAAAAAAACAATTGATTGCACCACACTTATCCACTTTTATCCTACCCGAGCAACCTGGACTTTCTTTTTAATCATATATTTTCTGAAATATGCTGTCAGTGAAATTCTACGGCCGCTCGCTTAGCTTCTATTAACTTCAATAAATTAAAAAATTCACTTCTATTAATTTTTAGCTACAGCTCTGACTATAATCATCATATTATAAACAAAGTCCTCCGCCGCGTCTGTTTGCCCGTCTGTTAGCTATAAGCTCAAAAACTACTGCACCGATTTTCATACTCTTTCCACCAATGGATAGAGTGGTTCTTGAGGAAGGTATAGAAAACTACAACGCATATACCAGGTCACAGGTAATAACTAAGCTAGCATATATAATACTAGCTGCGCTCCGCGGTTTCACCCGCGTAAGTCCCGATCCCGTTTGAATATCAAAATAAACAGTAGCCTAAAGCCTTCCTCGATAAATGGACTATCCAACACAAAAATATTTATTCAATTCGAACCAGTAGTATCTGAGATTAGCGTGTCAAACAAACAAACTCTTCAGCTTTACAATATTACTAGCAGCGCTCCGCAGTTTCACCCGCGTTACATCCGGTCCCACGGGAATATCGGCATAAAAAGTAGCCTATAGCCTTCCACGATAAATGGACTATCCAACACAAAAATATTTTTTCAATTCGAACTAGTAATTCCTGAGATTAGTGCGTTCAAACAAACAAAAATCTTCAGCTTTATAATATACTAGCTGCGCCCCGCGGCTTCACAGGCGTAAGTCCCGATACCGTGGGAATTTCGGGATACAAAAAAGCTTATGACACTCAGCTACCCCCCAAACTATCTCTATGCAAAATGTCATCCATATCGGTCCAGTGGTTTCGGAGATTATTCCCAACATACATACATGTTACCAACGTTACCTCTTTATAATATTAGTATAGAAGTAATAAGTACATTTATGTGACAACAGCTGTCACAATGAAACGGTCTACACCACAATTAGGGCAATTAGGTATAACCAGATTTATACTAAGTACACGTAGGTACTAAAAGATGTACCTAATGATGATTACTTGTGGTCTGAGCCTCTATGGTGGCGGTTAGATTACGACCTATTGCTATCTATACCTACCTTAGATGCCTACTAACTTAAGGTCGCTGCATACGTAACGTTTTTTTTACGAAAGATTAAGAATGGGGAAGCCCTTTGCCCAACTCTGGGATGTATGATAATACTAAAAAGGATTGTAAAAGCTGGTTGCTGATTTTTTTTATGTTGTTTTTTTTTCGTTTTTAAACTTTCTATAGGTACAAGGTAATAGTACATTACGATATAAGTGTGGTAAATTGATCTTTGCATAGAGGCGGTTTATGACGCACGAGCGGCAGCGAGCGTGTTAAGACGCCAAGATGCAAAGATCAATTCCACACGTATATCGTACGACGTTTTTTATCACAGTTGCGAATAAAAGAAAAGACTTGAAAAGAAAACAAAATAATAATTAACAAAATATTTGTGATAAGTCTATGTTTACATTTTTGGAGGCAATATTTTTTTGTTAATTATGCTCCGGAAAGGCCAGGCTAAAGACTTTTAACCTATACATCCTCGTCTGACATACAATATTTTTTAGGGTTTTTTCTATTTGTTTTGCGTCGGGGGTTAAGAACAAAATACAATAGTACGGAAAAACAATATATTTAAGTAAAGAAAAAACAAAAAAAAAACAACTCAATTTTTAATCGTTTTCTAAGTCATTATCACGTAAGATTTTCGTTCGTAAAGCGACTTTAGAGACAACCATTTTTGCTAGCTAAAAAACTCTTTGGTACCTACCTTTTCGGGATAACTTTACAGCACTAGTTAACAAATCTAAAACGCACGCGTGCATAATATGTTGGATTATGAGCCTAAAAGCCGTTGAATAAGATCCACTTTATGAGCAACTGTGATAAAAAGGATGTATTCTACTGTCTCTTCTCATTGAAAGCGAATTCCGAAGGCTCATTAATTTAATTTCCTGAATGAAGTGATCAATTTTCACACAGTTTACGCATTTTACCATACCTCCAGTAAGCATCAAAGGTTTAAAGTTTTCCTTGTGTATTTACCTATATATAAGTGAAAGGTTGAACTACGCTGGTCAAGGAGTTCAAGCACTACTTAGTTAGATCCATATTCTACTTGAATATTGTATACTAGCAGCGCTCCGCGGTTTCACCTGTGTCACTCCCGATCCCTTAAAAATATCGGGTTAAAAAGTAGCATATGTTACTCCCAATGAATCAATGTATCATCATACCAAGTTTCAATAAAATCGATCAAGTAGTATCGGAGCCTATTACATATAAACATAAAAAAAAAACAAAAAAATCTTTCCTCTTTATAATATTAGTATGGATATAGAAGTCGAAAATGAACCGAGGAATCACGTTGTTCCATACAAATTTTCCCCCTCTTTTTTACCTCCATAGGGTTTTAATTTCGAAAAATCCTTTCTTATCGGATGCCTACGTTATACAAAAAACACACCCTCCAAGTTTCAGGTCTCTACGATCAGTGGTTTAGGCTGTGCGGTGCGTTGATCCTTCAGTCAGTCATTCAGGAGAAATAATTTAATATGTATAGAAGATAGATGACGTTCTAGGTAATTAATTGAGGTGTATATATTGGTTGATATATTTTTGACCAGTGTCTGAGGCGGGAATCGAACCCGCAACCCTGTGTTTGGCAGTCCGGCATGGTGACCATTGTGCCAACTGGGTCGTCAAATTAATTAGACCCTACCTATACAGTATCTTGATTTCTCACAGATATAAAGCTCATTATAAGAAAAAGAAAGTCCATTGGAAGATCATATTAAGTAGGTGAAGTTATCAGATCACCTGTAGCAGGCAATGGTAGCAGGGCGAGTTTCATTTTGACTTTCACCACTCTCGTCTTTAAGGAGATCTTAATTGATACTAGATAGGTACTAATTTACAGATAATTATCCCCTTACTCATAATATAATAGGATGTATGGTGAATCAGAGTCGGGACCAAGATCGAGTGAGACTAAGTAAGTATACTTAAAACCTAATCCTTTTGTTTTAACAATGTATTTTTTAATCACAAATAAAAAATAATAATAATAACACACATACACATCACAAATAAAAAATACCGTCCAGAGCGTCTCCACGCGGCATCGTCCCCAAGAGACTGGCGGCATTCCCCCTCTGGATAGCCAGGCTCACCCTTTGAGTGAAGAAGCCGCCAGCCCTTCGGTCACCTGATGCCGCACAAAGACGCCCCGCCAGGTCCTTAAAAAATAAATGGGCACTAGGGCCCCAAGCTCCTAGAATTTCTACCCCCACGGGAACGAACATGTAACTGCCCGCCAGGTCCACATAGTTTAATTACCTAGTTATTTCTATAAACTGAAGTTGCTTTGCTAATTAGCAATTACAATTTATACGCTATAATATAATGTATGTATGGATTAGCCAAAGTAGTTAGCTGGTTATTTAATGCGTCAGGAGGTACTCCATTTAATACCCGGCACTAGCTGTAGTGCCTGGTATTCAATGGAGTACGCCAGCAAGTTTTATCCGTGCTATTAGGACGCTGGTCCTAATAGCACGGATAAAACTTGCTGGCGCTGTATACATAATTAGATTTAAAAGATCAATATTATTAGGTACTAGGTTCAGTTCCATGAAATGTTGAAAGATACGATACCTTTAACAGACTTTTGAGTATCAGCATCAACGACCTTAGAAACTTCTTATGGAAAGAACCGGTTATTTCTACAGAAACTGCGAGCAAACTTTCAAAAATTTGGGTCAATAAAATGACTGATTTTGATAGTGTTGCACATTTATTAATTTATTAACAGTTGCTCAGCAGCTTACAGCCTACGTCCATGCCGTAATAAAAGCCATAAAAGTTTGTACCTCATAGTTAAGCTTGTGAAAATAAAGGAAAATGTTAAGGTGTGAAAAATGTAGGAGCCACACTGTGTGTCTCATATATTTTTGACAGCCATTGATATCACAATTTGGGTCAATAAAATGGTGAATCGGTTGTGACAAAACTTGTCACAATTAACGAATGGAACGCGTTTTTAACATAGTGTTTGCTCTCAAAAACACATTTCAAATATTAAGTTATTTTTAATAGAATCCTTTTCAAATACTTCATTCTTAGAATCTCACTATTATTTGAACATCATAACAAATAGTATCTCTCAAAATAGGATTTTGTCGGCAATACAAAACGAATACCTCCTTATTAAAAAGACAATCGGTGTTAAACAAAAGGTACCTAGGTACTTTTCCAAGTATTTTATAGTTAAAAAACAAAATATTTTTTTAAAGAATTTTTACCACAAATGTGGTTGACATTGTTTTGTTGAATCATTCTGAATCACAACTTTCACGTTACAAGGATCAATGTCCTTGATTGGAAAGCTCTTGCGCCGCACGCCAAAGCCTTTGGTCGAAAGCTTACCTACGATCCTGTGTGATATTGTAGTTAAAGTAGCTTTTATTCGTAGATTCTCGTAGGGGTTTTTTTCTTTTAATTATGGCTTCGCACGGCTTGTGCATTTAGCCAGTGCCAAGTTATATTTTGCATCAAATTATGACCCGATCTTTCATAAATCGGGCCTAAAGTGTTTCAAAACAGTCAAAGTCGTCATAGTCCGTCAAGTCAGGGGCTATAGTAAAGCGGTGGCAAGTTTACCATAACCTTAATAGGAGATTTGGAGGCAACGAGAAAACTTCATGTTTGACACTGATTTTTACTTTCACTACACTTGTGCACTTTCACAGAACTAAATTGAATAACATTCCACCAGAATTATACAATTCAACTCGGGTTACAACTAAGTTTCATGAATAAAAACTGCAGCACGACTTGTTAACTCGTTCCCGCCAAAACTCAAAAGTGTGCGTTGGCCGGGATCGTAGGGGTTGAATATTCTCTTTGTCGTTGCCTACGTCGTAAAAGCTAGGTATAGGTAGGGTTGCCAGGTCGCCAAACCTAATAGCCGGACAGACCAGCCAGTTTGGCCGGACATTTTGGTAGAAAGGCCGGACACCCTACAATATTGAGGATTTTGTGTCTCAGTATTAATAGATACGACAAAAAAATGTTCAAATACAGATACAGATCTTTATTAATAACTCCAAGTTACAAGTCAAAAAAAATCGATCATTACATACAATTATGTATATAAATAATTATAACTAATTAATAAAAAAAGATGTTAAAATTATTTAATTCAATTGATTGTGATAAGTTAAAATGTCAATATCCAAACCAAATCCAATTTTACTCAGAGTAAAATTGTACCTAATGGTAAAATAAAGCTTTTCTGATTAATGTCATAAATATTGTCAAATTCTTGTATATTTTTGACAAATTCTAATTAACTTACTTGTATAACTCGGTTTCGTATATCTATTGTTAGATTATATTGTAAAAGTTTATTTAAGTAGGTTATTATTTATAATATTTGTTTGTTTATTTGTATCTATTTGATTTTATATAAGTTCCTGCATTCTTTAAAATCGATTAAGTATATAGATAAACTAAATTTGTTAAAGTAGCTAAGAAATTGGATAGTTTTTATGTGGCATAGTGGAGGAAAATCGGGGTCAATGACGCGCCTTGAAATACGGATGTTTCATTGATTGTTTTCACTTTTGTTGGGTTGTTTAGGGTTGAATATGCAGCCAGACGATATTCATATTTTATTCAAATTTTACAGACGATGGCGAAAAATCTATACTAATCTATCTTTCTCGGTAAATGGACTATCCAACACATTTTTTTTTTTCATTTCGAACCAGGAGTTCCTGAGATAAGCGCTTTCAAAAAAACAAACAAAATAGTATAGATATTCCCACGGGATTGGGAGTAACGCGGCTGAAACCGCGGAGCGCTGCTAGTGTTCAAAAAAGTTGTATCTTCTCAACCCCACTTATCACCATGGTAGTTTACGGCCGGAACGATTGGCAGGTTGGTAGCAACTTTTCTGAAGCACTCAAAAACATTCCTAAGCGTAACTTTATATTTTAAGCAATGCTTACTCCTTGAATGATATTTAACGGACACCATTGATTAACTAAAGTTTGACTAAGAAACACATCTGAACGCGATCGTAGCAATGCTTTTTTTGCTAATTATACCTATTTCGTCCATAACTTTTATTCAAATTTCGAATCTAAACCGCGCTGTCATTCATTCGTTCTAATCTCAACGTCCTCCTATTGGTCCGTTCAAGTGAATGCATTGACAGCTAGTCGCCACTTGTTTTTTTTTTGTTGGCACGAGGTGTACAAACCTATCTGCGATCGTGGATTCCCGTGGGAGATAACTCCGGGAATATCTAGCAGAAAATCAAGGACTCTTTATCTCCAGCTGAATCATTAGCTGTCGAGAACAATTGTCTAAGTGTCGTACCTACCCGCGTGCGGGGTAGTTTTTGGACCACACCCTGAACAAGGAAGCATCGGGACATCATACATCGGGAGTAAAGGACATAGGTTCGGTGAGTCCCTCATATATCTTGTTCTTGCTTCACAACTGAACCGACCAAAATCGTATATCGTTATTTTTCCATATGTATTAGCAACTCGAAACCACCTAAGCCAGATATGATACAATACCTACTAGAAACAATGCATTTTTCATATAGATTTTTTTTTAATAAATTCGTTTGGCAAATACCTAAGTCTCAAAATTCCTTCCGATACGACAGAAAGGAACTTGCATAAATAATATTTTCCCCCAGTAGACAGTATTTCTAGTCCTAAGACCAGAATTCAGGATAAAAATTAATCTGTTACTTTGTTTTTTTTTTTATATATTTGACTAACTGTATTTGACAAACGTTGTTTTGCCATTTTAAAAAACCGGGCTGATTTGTGAATCTAAACCATCCAGGGCGCCCCAACCAAACGCATACAAAAATAAAATCGGTTCAGCCGTTTAGGAGGAGTTCACGTGACATACATACGTACAGTAGATTATATATACATATATATAAAGACTAGCTGTCCTGGTAAACGTTGTTTTGCTATGTAAAAACAAAGAAAAGAAAAAAAGCGGCCTAATTTGTGAATTTATAAACTATCCAGGGCGCCACCCAATCGCATATAAAACAAGATTCCATCCGAATAAACATACATACACTGCAAGTTAAATAAAAGCTTTTAAAAAATCATTTAAATCCGTCTAGCCATTTAGGAAGCTCCAGCAACATACACACGTACAGCATATATCTTAATATATATAAATCTCGTGTCACAATGTTTGTCCTCAATGGACTCCTAAACCACTTAACCGATTATAATAAAATTCGCACACCATGTGCAGTTCGATCCAACTTGAGAGATAGGATAGTTTAAATCTCAAATTATAGTCGCAAAATCTATTATTTCTACGCGGACGAAGTCGCGGGCAAAAGCTAGTAGAATTGGATGGTTGGAGTGACAAGTAGGATATTCTCACACGCACAATGGCCCAAATAATGAGGCTAAGTGCGGAAACAGCCCCGTAAAACTAAACTAAACTAAACTAAGCTAGTAGAATTATATATATAGAGATGTAATTTAAAAATGGTGTTTGCAGTAAATCTATCTATCTGTATAGACAACACACAAACTTTTTAAGTGAGAATCAGTTCATTTGATTATCAAACCTTCCTGATTATAGCCAGAGGTCAGATGTGCCACCATACTTGACTGCTCTGCTTCTGTGAAAGTTAGTTGCCAGCAGGCGGTCAACGGCATTTTACGTCACTCTGTAATCAAGTGGCGACGGACAGTGGACAGTAATTAAACATTCCAAGAGGATAGTTAGAACTTAATTAAATTGGATATTTGTCCAGATTTGACCTTACCCTGTAATACAAAGTAATTAAGTACCTATATTTATTTAGGATAGCCCCTTTACGTACGCCGAGGCAGAATTTTAATTTATAAAATACTAGCTATTGCCCGCGACTTCGTCCGCGTAGAAATAGTAGATTTTGCGACTATAATTTGAGATTTAAACTATTCTATCTCTCAAGTTGGATCGAACTGCACATGGTGTGCGAATTTTATTATAATCGGTTAAGTGGTTTAGGAGTCCATTGAGGACAAACATTGTGACACGAGATTTATATATATTAAGATAGTTTCTAGTCGGCTCTTTTCTAGTCACATACGCGATTTCTCATAAAACCGCTAAGTGTTTTTTTGTAAGTACGTCCAATTTCGTAGTTTTTCTTGCATCTTTCGGTGCAAACGCCTCTTTCAGCTCTTTCTACTACTACCTATTTCTTGCTATTCTGAACCACAAAATGGACCCGCGGCCTTTTTATATGCCATCGACCCATCTTTTAACTGGTCCTTCTTTTACCAGATTGCTCGACGCAAAAGAGGTTTGTTTCTTTTATTATTTCAATAAGTTATTTTTGGAGGTACGAGGTGGGTACCTCCGAAGGGAAGATCTTCCACCAGGTGTTATACCCGGTAGGCCGCGGCTCAACGATGTTTCGTTGGAACTTGTATATGAGCTTATCTTCAGGAAAACTTCGCTTGCGCGATCTAGGATCTCCGATCGGCTTAATGGCTCCATCTGTTGGTGGTAATGTGAAGTATCACCACAATTTTTATTTTATCCAGAGCAACAAACAACCACTACACGCAATCGCACATCAATTTAAGTTCAAAGGACAATACCTAACCACGTACCTAATCCGTAACTATTACGCAAAGACCCTTTATGTCGTCATCAAAGTCGTTTTATGACTTAATTTAGGCTCTATGTTTAATGACCCGCGCGTGCTTAAGACGAATTTGCCTTGTAACATTGTGTAAGAGAGAGTTCTACTAAGAGCTAATTTGGCACAAACAAGCTGATAATGCGTGTCGGACTTGCAGATAAAGGGGTAGAACAGGTTTCGTTACTATGAGGCAGTTAAGTAGCTTCTAGAAGCAGTTAACTGAAGCAAGGCAAGAAGTAGGTAAGTTGGTTGGTGGTTAATAATTATGTTATGTCTTAGTAAGTAACCTATATTATTATGGTGAGTGTGTCTTTCTAAATATTTTATTATTATCTAAGTATACTAATATTATAAAGCTAAAGAGTTTGTTTGTTTGTTTGTTTGTATGAACGCGCTAATCTCAGGAACTACTGGTTCGAATTAAAAATTCGTTTTGTGTTGGATAAGCCATTTATCGAGGAAGGCTATAGGCTACTTTTTATCCCGATATTACCACGGGATCGGGAGTTACGCGGGTAAAACCGCGGAGCGCTGCTAGTCGTAGATATACCTAAACGTATCAAACATTAGGCTGAATAGTTTTATTTTTTAGTGAGTAAATCTACACAGCCCGCTCTAGGCATTTCAAAGATTCATTTTCCTTGAAACTTTTCTAGAAAGTACGACTTTTTGACCAAAAATACGCACCAAACTTATTTTTAACCCCCGACGCAAAAACGACGGGGTGTTATAAGTTTGACGTGTCTGTGTGTGTGTGTGTGTCTATCTGTGGCATCGTAGCTCCCGAACGGACGAACCGATTTTTTACATAGAGCAATTTTAGGTTAGGTCAAAAGAACAAAATACTGTATTTTGTCCCTAATTGTCCATCTAACCTGTCAAAACCTTTTAATTATCATAAAATCTAACAAAACAGTGTTAAATGTTGTTGCCTATTGTGAAATTTAAGTTAGAGACAAACGACATCGCAGTTCAACGATTGGTGACCGGTGTCAAGGATTAACTTTGGCAATGACTTAACTAGGTACCTACTTAGATGCTTAGGTTCTATGGATTATAATACCTAACTTATTTTAAAAAAGGCTAATGTATAGCAAAGATTTAAAGTTAGACAATTATTTTAATCTTTTTCTGTCACGACAGGTCAAGGGTATCGTAATATTTACGCTTGAAAATCTTTTTCAAAATTGTGGCTTATTAGGGTTAAACTTATGTATATATTTTTATCTTTCGTAATCTTCAATAAGTGGATTTGAATCATTGTAATAATCAGATGGGTCAAGGGATAAAACAAATACAGAAACACAAAGGAAACGACTTATTTTCTTTGAAGGAAGTACCTATATAATCTGTCTGTCTGTTGCCCTATAGTTTACCTACATAGGTATCTATTTAGGTCATGTTAACATACTAGGACAAAATGCGAATTGATTTGTGATTCATTCGACCTTTTGTTTCCCTATTTAGTAACGTATAGAGTTAGAGGAAAATTGTAGAAAATTCTGCTATTTATACAACCTTATTTGTTTTCCGATCCCCATTTGTTTATTTTTTTCGATTTTAATTTGTTTTATTATTTCGTTATTAAATTAACCATGGTCCTACAGAATACTAAATCTAACAAACCATTGGCACACCATATATTAAGTTATTTCGAATGATCTATTTGGTTGACTTATTTGTAAATTTTGTGAAGTGAAGTCTTACAACAAAAGTACCTAAGTAGTACAGTCGGCTACATAATTGCAGCCCCCGGTAGAGTTCTAAAATTACTATTATTGACATGTTTTCATTCTATTAATTTTGATCAGATAGAAGACTTTAAACTTCAACTAAAGCAGGTGTCTAGAATCTTGCTAGTGTTGATAACATTCTCATAACAGCCGTTTTGGAGCTCTACGGTGGGTCTGCAATTATGCAGCCGACCGTACCTAATCGGAAAGTACCAATCTAAAGCACGAAAAATATAACTTGAAAAACTTTCCGTATTCATCGGCTAATTTAGGTAGCGTAAAACACTGCAAGGAAAGTATTTTTTAATTTTTGTTTGGTTTTTAAGTATGATGGTCAACGAGCTAGTCAAAATTCGCCCTTAACAAAAACAACATTAACAATTACGTACCTATCATTAAACACATAACTACTAGGTATGTATGGTTGTTAATATTTATAAACTACAATGTCCCCGATTCTAGTTATGAAATAGCAGTACGTACCTAAGTAACGTTTTTACGCAAAGGCCGCGGAGTCATCAGATACACAAAATGGTGTTTTTTAATGTTCTTGTTAAGTGCGTTTAATTACCGGCACGCGATTAGTAAATTCGAACGCAGAATGCATAATTCTTAAATGTTTAAAGATTTCATTCTATAAAGCAGTTAGGTTATATATCAATTTATTGTTAACTAGCCGCGCCCCGCGGTTTCACCCGCGTAAGTCCCGATCCTGTAGGAATTGACTCTAGAAAACGTTTGTATGGGAAATGGAAAAGGGCTGTATTTAGGGTTTTCCCGGAAATTATTCGATTTTTTCTCGTCTTTTAAACCTTCCCTAGACCTCCACGAACATTTCAAGACTAAGATAAGATAAATCCGTTCAGCCGTTCTCGAGTTTTAGTGAGACTAACGAACAGCAATTCATTTTTACATTATTAAATCTATCATTATTATAGATTTAATGATGTGTTAGTGAAGTAAAAGAGAAATTAAAGCACATAGTATCAAGTTGTGTCGTTATTCAAAACTCCCATAAAGGGTTTCATAAAGAGGATGTTTGTAACTTTAAACAGAATATTAAATTTAAACATTTAACAAGAAGGTAGTATAGGTCAGTCGATTTTTCCTCGTTATTCTAGTTGTCTATTCATTTAAACTACCAACAATTTACTATTTTATTTCACTATTCCTTGTACTTTACTGCGGTTGTAAATAAACAATTACCAATAAACATAAAACACCCACAACCTCTCGTAAGTTCTAACATTGTCTATACTAATATTATAAAGAGGAAAGATTTGATTGTTTGTTTGTTTGAATTGAAATGGCTCCGAAATTACTGGACAGATTTTGATGACACTTGGTATGAGGATACATTGATTCATTGAGAGTGTTATATATTACATATAAAACTATCTACCTATCTTTTTTTTTATAATTAAAACGAAATTACAGCAACATTAAGCTAAGATGCGATGAACAAACTAAAATTTTTTTTTTTACATATTACATTGTTTCCGAGTACCTACTTATAAGCCTCTTCTGTGAGTTTCGGCAGGCTATCATAAAAATATCAATCTCCCTTGCCACAACATTGATCGTTAAAATGACGTTCGGACCAAGTTTGTGTGATTCGCCATAGGAGTGCATCTCAGCAACTTAGTATGAGCTGTAGAGACGCGTAGCAGCTGCGGCAGTCGCTGGCTGAGCAGCTCTGCGCTCTCTGCCTGCACGCACAATTGTAGCACTATAAAATAGTTAGATATTATTATAATAGTTAGATGCGTCAAGTCACGCATTTCAGCGGCTTGGGCCAAGTGGCGTGAGGTGACTGGTGTCATTTGTGACCCCAAAATGCCGGTTAAACTAAAGGGACAGGTCTATAAAACCATCATTAGACCTGTCCTTTTGTATGGTAGTGAGGCGTGGCCGGTGCTTGAGCGACATAAGCAGGAGCTGCGTGTCACGGAGATGAAGATGTTGCGCTGGATGTGTGGAGTGACGCGAAAGGATCGCGTCAGGAACTCTCGCATCCGGGGCAGCCTTCATGTCCGAGACATTGCAGATAAATTGCAAGAATGCCGCCTACGCTGGTACGGTCACGTCTTGCGAAAACCGGCTAGTTACGTGGGGAACAAATGTCTTGCCATGGCACCTCCGCCGGGTCGTGGCAGACTGGGTAGACCCAAGAAGTGCTGGCTTGACGTCGTAAAGGGTGATATGCGTGCAAATGGCCTTACAAACCAGGATGCTGAAGATCGTGCGAAGTGGAGGCGTAAAAGCAGGAAAGCGGACCCCGGGCTCCCGAGAGGGATGCAACCGGGAACATCGCTCGGATGATGATGATGATGATAAAATAGTTAGATAAGTACTAAATACTATTTTTTTATTAAAAGTTATTGGGGTAAAAAAGTTTAGCATTCAAAATGGAGCACTCCTCTGGCCTCTTATAGCATTAATCTATACTTATATAATATTATAAAGCTGAAGAGTTTGTTTGTTTGTTTGAACGCGCTAATCTCAGGAACTACTGGTTCGAATTGAAAAATTCGTTTTGTGTTGGATAGGCCATTTATCGAGGAAGGCTATAGGACTTTTTATCCCGATATTCCCACGGGATCGGGAGTTACGCGGGTAAAACCGCGGAGCGCTAGTTTATAATATGCGAATAGTCTACAATATGCGTCTCACAACGGTGCCTAACCGTTTATCCAATAAATCCCACAAATCAAACACCGAGCTTGTTTTTCTAGTCCTATACTGCTCGAAGATTCTAGATGGGTACCTACCTATCAATGTATAACGAATTCAAGTACTATTAACTAATCTTTGTCCTGTATGTCCGAAGATAAGGTCGCTTGCACTCGGCTAGGACCAATAAATCAGTGACAAGTAGACGTAGGTTATACATAATTTATTTACTCATCATTTTGTCACCGAAGTGAGTACATAAAAACACATGTAGTTATTATAGCTCTATGTATTATTAGCTTTTGTATCATTGTCCAAGAATCTTTATAACGCATGCCATAAAAGTAAAATATTATAGGAAAATAATTTTTATGTTATGTTTCCTTTTTAAAAAGAATATTCTGAACATATAATCGAGACCGACAAACTAAAAAATACTGTTTGAAGCCGATAATGATGTAGCTGTCATATTGTGTCTAGATTTTACCTCATTTAAAAATATGCGTACCGCGCTTAAAGAAATTTACACTTTAATTAATTATCATAAAAATAATTTCTCACAGAACTTAACCCTGTCAAATTGATATTACTACATAAAAATATACTACGAGGTTAATCAGCGTGTTGCAATAAAGCTAATAACTAAAAACTGCTTTACTATCACTTCTGATAGTACGGGGAGAAGGTCGTTGCCAATCTAGAGGTATTAATCTAATTTAGAACTGAATCGTTAATGGGTTTGATTCACGCACAAGCTATTTTGTAAATAACTACCAAGTAAAAAAAAAAACATTTTAAAAGGTCCTACAAATTTTCTTGAAATAATAAACCAAGAAACTAAACCAAACCGAACATTCCATTCAATTTTGCAATGATAAAATTAAGTTGAAACACGGTGACCTACCTATTAACACTTTGACAGTCCCCATATAACTAAAATTGTTCTGTGGAGTCCCAATGTTTCTCTTTCTCTATGATTTTTACAACATAGTCATTGAAGTGTGAGCTTCATATGTGTTGACTGGACTTTTGCAGCTTGTCTACCAAGACTTGGACATATAATATTCTGTACCAAGACCCATACTGTTATCCACGGGACTGTCAAAGTGTAAAAAAGGCGTAATTAAATCATCATCATATCAGCCACAGGACGTCCACTGCTGAACATAGGCCTCCCCCAAAGACTTCCAGAGCGATCGGTCGCATGCTTTCTGCGTCCAACGACTTCCCGCGACCTTAATTAAGTTGTCCGTCCATCTAGTAATTAAATACTTTTTCATATTCAAATACTCTGTCAATTTGCCGAAATAAACACTGGTTCGGTTGTGCTTTACCATCATAATATTAAAAAAGATTGTTTTTGCCAAAGAGGTCACCGTGAAGGTCGGATTATGATCCCGAGGCAAAACCAAGGCTTCTGGCGCAATGGGCTTTCCTTATACGACACTTCCGTAACTCTAATTTTCATTGTCTCATTGTAATGCCGTCCTAGTACCAAGACGACCTCTTCAAACGATACGTGGACCATTTTATTTTAAACAACAAATTGAATTTGTTTGTTTTAATCTAATTCTAAGACGACCCAATTGGCACAATGGTCACCATGCCGGACTGCCAAACACAGGGTTGCGGGTTCGATTCCCGCCTCAGACATGTATTTATGCTTAGATATTATATTTATCTGTGGTCTGGTTGTTTCTATGTACTATATGTATATATTTACAAAAGAAAAGTCTATAAGTAGTATATCCGTTGTCTAGCACCCATAACACAAGTCTAGTTACTTAGCTTGGGGCTAGATGGCGATGTGTGGAATGTCCTGAAATATTTATTATATTATTTATTTATAATTTTAAATGATGCAATGTTCATCTTTTTGAGTTTTTGATAAAAACAAACGCATGACTAGGTATATTTTTATATCTATACTAATATTATAAAGCTTAAGAGTTTGTTTGTTTGAAGGCGCTAATCTACGTAACTACTGGTTTGAATTGAAAAATTATTATTGTGTTGGATAATCCATTTATCGAGGAAGGCTATAGGCTACTTTTATCCCGATATTCCCATGGGATCGGGACTTACATATTCTGAAATTCTGAATTTCAGAATATGTAAGTCCCGTAATAAAAATTCTGAATTTTAACATATCTATTGACTTTATTTATGTAATTTTTAATTTTACTTGTTAATACTGACCTCACTTAATTGATTTTATTCTGAATATAATTAGTCTTTTGATTTTTATTCTATGACATTCTTATCTCTGTCTGTAGGTCTAAACTAGTTGCCTCAATAAATAATGAATATATTTTTATTTATTTATATTCTGTGGCTCTGCACAGAGCGATATGGCTAGTAAAGTAGGTACTGAAATTCTATTTATTTATTTACACAACAAACAAACATAAAATAGACACAAATTATAAAAATAGTACCTGGATTACCGAGCTTTGCTCAGTATTTTTTTTTTACTTAGTCTAACCTCAAAGCAAACACTCATTGACTTCGTGTTACTTCACTCACTCACAAAAAATAGTATTAGTAGTTCGCCAATAGATGTCAAGAAGAGTCATATTTTTCAGATAAAAAAAAGTAGATTTCGATAAAACACGAATAAAATGACATTTTCTAAAAATGATTCCTAGCTAGATCGATTTATCGCCCCCGAAACCCCATATATACCAAATTTCATGAAAATCGTTGGAGCCGATTCCGAGATTCCAATTATATGTTTATACAAGAATTGCTCGTTTAAAGATATTAGATATAGGTACTTAGTTTACCAATTAATTTAAACCTAACCCTGTGATATGTTTTCTGCCTGCAGACCAAAGGAAATAATAGCGGAAGGTAATTAAAAGAACCACAGAATAGATAATAGTCTTCTATCCATGATCCCTTGAAGGCGACCTGCGAGAGGTCTTTATTAACCTTGAACTGCGTGACTTTTCGTCCCAGTTTTTTCAAAGCCTAGTGATAAAGTTCTTAGTATAAATGTCCTAAAAACTACTACTAAAGGTCGTTGCATACGTAACGGGATAAAACCTCGGACGGGACGGGGACGTGACATGCATTGTTCATAAAGTGTTCGTGGACTTTAAACATACGTAACGTGATCTGTCACGGACGGGACGTGACAATTTCTTGACAGCGTTTCATATAAAAATATCACTTTCCGTCCGGCACGGGACAAATCCCGTCATGTATGCAGAGACCTTAAGTATTTGACGTCCCTGTTGGCACAACGGTCACCATTCCGGACTGCCAAACACATGGTTGCGGGTTCGATTCCCGCCTCAGACAAGTATTTATGCTTAAATATTTGTCTGTAGTGTGGTCGTTTCTATGTATTTTTCAAGAGAAAAGTGTATAAGTAGTAGGTATTTCCGTTGTCTAGCACCCATAACACAAATCTAGTTACTTAGCGTAAGGCTAGATGGCGATGTGTGGAATGTACTGCATTTATTTTATTTATTTGAAAGACAGTATCTAAATAATCTGTGTCAGTTTAACACTTCACCTTCGTTGCAAGTATAACCAGGAATGGAAACCAGTTACAGGTGCCTTACTCGACCACTTTTTATAAATTAAATACACTTTCACTGGTCTATTTTTAGGTGCTCGTCAGTAGTACTGTTAGTAGTCATATTTTTTGTTTTCATTTTGTTTTATTTTTCCTCTTTATCGATCGTTCGATCACTCGATTCTAGAGTATAAGGAACTAAAAAGTTTGACATTAAAGACTCAAAATTTTAACATATCGAATTTCTTTGAACAACAATTAAATAAACCCTGATCATACCCCATGCCTTAGCCACGTAATGCTTGAAATCTACGCAAAATCAATAACGTATCTTTACTTGCTCCGGCCGGTCGCTGATATCATTTCTATCCCTTACACTGCGGTCCGAAATAGACAGAAAGTACACTCCATGTGCTGCACAATGCATATCATCGTGAGCATTTTTGGTACACTTACAATTTCGAACTGGAAGATTTGATCGTTAGCACTAAAAGCGCTGTTCATCCAATTCGGACCGATCCTTCCATCCAGACGTAATAAATCCCCCATAACTTTCAAACGGCTGAACCGATCGATCAAACATAGCTATTTGTAATTATGCCCTTTCATTTGATACCCCACTCGGGCATATCTACTTACATTCGGTTGTCAATCTTGACTTTTATCCCCCATAACTTTCAAACGGTTAAACCAATTTCGATCAAACATAGCTTAGAACACTCCCGAATAATTCACCTTTAAAATAAAAAAAACTAAATTAAAATCGGTTTATCCGTTCGGGAGCTACGATGCCACAGACAGACACACACAGACACGTCAAACTTATAACACCCCGTTGTTTTTGCGTCAGGGGTTAAAATGACAGAAAAGCTATCTGCGACAGACTGTATCCTAGTAATATGTAGGTAATTGTTTGTAATTCCTACTACACGTGTATGAGTTTACAATAATTGTATAGAATCAAACGTTCCAAGAAGTGAAAGTGAGGCAAATGTCTTGACCTATGACCAAAACAGGTAAATGTTAGTTTCATCTTTGCAATATCTTTTTGATACGTATATTAAATTACGGTTTCTATGATTTGTAAATAGATGGGTAAGCGTTAACGTAAACTAAATAGAGCGATTAGAGCGATTATCTTCATCACATAATTTTCAGTGTTTTACATATAACTTGCAGGACGGGCTATAGGTTAGTTGGTAGAATTTTCAAATTATTGCTATTCGCCATACATTTAAGTAAATTAATAATTTATTAATTGATCAGCCATTCCCAAACCAGCAGGTGGGTCGCGAGCAAATTTTTGGGGTTCCTCAAACAATAGGACCACATACACATACACATGATTAAGCTATGATCCAATAGCCTCCTTAAAGGGGAAAATTACTTTCGAAAATCAGCAACCATTAGAGGAATTACTTAATTTCTCTCTATTCTTGGAAAAGTTAGCCTATAGACCAACTTAAATTAGATGGCTCGCTATTGCCACCATCAGTGGTCAGTGCCAAAAAATAACATAAGAATGGTTTTAAAAAAAATTGTTTATATTTTATGCATCAACAACGGTTACAATTCATATTTATGGATCCAATCGGTAAATTATTAATATCCGTAGGTTATTTCGTAATGCAGTGAAGAAAGATTCCGTTCAAGGTTTCAGCAATCATTAAAATAAAGTTTACAGATTCAAATTTCGTTGCACAAATGGATGCGTTCTTAATTTCCAGAAAGATTAAGGTCAAACAAACTGACAGTAAGACTGTTAAATACCAAAATGTGTATTAAAATGTAATCGTAACCGATTGAAGAGTTTTCTGATGAGAAGGTGGTTTCAGATATTCCATTTATCGGTAACTATTAGTTTATGGGCCAATTCTACTGGTGGAAATCGAAAACCGAACAATTTGGTGCACTCTTGAGATGCAATTCGTCCATCACTTCGAAGATCCTCATCAGATCTTCATCCAATTTTTATGGGACCATCTGTGAGTTATCCCCTTTCAACAAAAAAAGAATTTTCCAAATCGGTCCAGGCGTTTAATCGGCGAACATACATAATATATATATATATATATATATATATACGCGACGAATTGAGAACCTCCTCCTTTTGTTTGAAGTCGGTTAAAAAGGTAACAAGTTATAGATTAGCTACTATCACGGCGACCTCCGTGGTGCGTCGGTAGACAGTTGTTGCTTAAACTTTGTGACTATGATTACAGAGGCCCATTGAAATCACATGTAATCTTCATACCAGAGGCCTTACCACGAGTTGTTTGCGCATTCGACCATATGAGTATCCTATCCTACTTCCTACTAATATTATAAATGTGAAAGTTTGTGTGTGTGTATGTTTGTTACTCCTTCAAGCTAAAACCACTGGACCGATTGCGGTGAATCTCGGTATGTAGATAGCTGGAGACCTGGATTAACACATAGGCTACTTTTTATCCCGATATTCCCTCGGATCGGGACTTACGTGGGTGAAACCGCGGGGTGCAGCTAGTTTTTCATAAAACTAAAAGACTTTAATCGGCTATTACGAGAGCCGAGATAGATAGCTTATAATAATAATATTATGGCTGTCTCTATCGTGCTGTCTTTTGCCTTATCATATTGATCAAATCCTATTTTGTGAATCACAATAAATAAATCTGAATTGAACAAACAAAAACAAAATAAAAACAAATAGTGATAATAATAAAAAAACTTGAGAGGTGTCAAGGGACACCCGGATCAAACGAAGTTCCTTTCGATTAATTAGTGAAGGAATTGTAATATTTTTTTTAAGTTATAATAGGTTTTTTTTTATTATTTACAAATATAATGTAATATAAAGTTAAATAAATCAATAGGCTCAATTTTAGTCATTGCTTTCTATGAGAGAGAGACACAGACAGAGAAATACGTGCACGCTGCACGGCTTACAACTATAGGAAAAAGTGTCGTTACAACTTTTGGTCTTAATTTTTTCAAGTTATAAAATAAATATTATTTTGTGAAATAGACGGTGCGACAGAGAATGATTGTTTTAAACTTGCGTATTAGCCGATGCCATTAATATCTTAAAGGTTCATAGGAAATATTCATTATGGTAATTTGGACCGAGTACGTAAACGACTCGTGGTAAGACCTCAGCACTTCAATCCAACGAATGTTTCCGGTCGATGTTGCAATTTTTTCCGTCCCTTACTTTGTAAATACTGAGTACCTATATTATTGTTCCGTTTTTAAAGGCTTTTTTAACTTCAATTCGGTTTGAAACGAATGAATAATAAGTCACTGAGAGATGATAATATCAATAAAATGTTCTACGGAAACAATTTTACGTTTGGTCTGTTTAAAGTACCACTTAAAATTTGCAAAACCTTTTATTTTAAAAATAAATGAGTTCATTAAACTTTAACTTTTGAGTTAACAACCTTTTTCTTTGTTTTAAACTTAATTTTCTTAACACGGCGTTGTTGCCATTAAATTTCTGGACTGTTACTCGTACTCACTCTTCCTAACGAATAGGTAACTTTTTAAGATTGATCATACAAAGAGTTAACTAACGATGCCTTTGCCAAAACGTTGCGCAGAAGCTTTTGAAATGAAAGCTTTTAACACTTTTACGTTAGGTTTGGGCTGTTCCGTCATCTAGTTGTTTTCTCATGTAACTATTTTTAACTTCTATACATTTAGTAAGCTGTTAATTGGTCATTGATAATATAAACTTAGATAACCTACCTACCAACTATACAATAACCTATTACCTTATTCATCAACACGGAGTTTGTAATACCTACCGATAGGCATGGCCATAAATATTTAAATCTATCTATCTTCTCTATACATATAAAATGCTTTGTCCTGAACGACTGACTTGACTGACTGACTGACGGATCAACGCACAGCCTAAACCGCTGATCGTAGAGACCTGCAACTTGGAGGGTGTGTTCTTTGTATGATGCAAGCAACCAAAATGAACGGATTTTCCGAAATTCAACCATGAAAATGGTGGGCAAAGTTTGTATGGGACAACGTAATTCCTTAGTCCAATCTACTTCTGCATAAATATTCTTTAACAGAATTGATGGAAGACTTGTTTTATATTTTATTGAAATTCTTCTTCTAACAAAGTAAAGATAGTTATTTTAGGGGTGATTTGTTTCGAAGTTGATATAAATACTTCTTAGTGCTTTTGACTTAAATTATTTTTTTATTTTGACTCATGTTTGAAAACTTAAACCGTTTTGAGTCAACAAAAATCCTATTAGAATCATTTTCAACTTCTATGTGGACGAATTCGCGGGCAAAAGCTAGTATAGGTATATATTGAAGTCAACCTCGAGGTTGAACGTGATCAGACCGACACTCGAGGTACATGAACCTCGAACGTAGTTTTCCAGGAAGGCACACGTCCGAGGAGGTTTAATAGCGGTTGTCGCAAACTTCATGGTACGCCGCTCGTGGTGCAACATTGGTGATGTAACGCGAACGCTGAACGTGTCCACTTGCCTACTTAATCGCTGCCTTTTGCTCGTATCAGGGTGCTTGTATAGAGGTGTTGCCAGATATTATAATGTTGTTGTTGCTTTACAAATCATATAGTTATGCTAATTTCCGGCTCGAAGGAGGTAAATTAGTGCAAGAGACATGCCATGGGCAAACTACATAAAACCTAGTTTTAGAATGTATGACACAATTGCACATGCTAGTATAGGTATTTCAGACTTAATGACACCTATTTATAGGCAGAGAAAGCCCTAAAAATCTAAGTTATATTTAATACTAGCTGCGCCCTGTGGTTTCACCCGCGTAAGTCCCGATCCCGTGGGAGTATCAGGATAAAAAGTAGCCTATATGTTAATCTAGACCACCAGCAATCTACATACCGAATTTCATCGCAATCGGTCCAGTAGTTTTAGCGTGAACGAGTAACAAACATACACACACACACACACACAAACTTTCACATTTATAATATTAGTAAGATAGTACGAGATTCACAAGTTACCCGCAAAAGCAACCCTCATCCCCAGTCGGGTATAACCCTTTTTTTAGCTTCCCTGTAGTCAGGTAAAAGTAGATTATTAGCAATTCGAATTTCGTCGAATTTCCAAAAATCCTTTATTTGTGCTAGCTTACGTTCTAAAAAGAACCCCCATGCGAAGTTTCTGATGATGAAGAAGATGATTATTTTTCACCTATTAGTATATTATAATATTAGACTAGCAGCGTTCCGCGGTTTCATCCGCGTTACACCCAAAGCTGTAGAATATCGAGATAAAAAGTAGCCTATGTTATTACGAGTGAATCACTGTATCCTCATACCAAGTTTCATCAAAATCAGTTCAATAGTTTCGGAGCCTATTCGTTAGAAACAAAAAATCTTTCCTCTTTATTTAATTGGTATAGATAGATAAGCTAGCTACACTATCAAAGCAAGGGAAATAACTATTGTTTTTAATCGTGTATAAAAACTCTCTATAGAAGCGCACATATTACCTGGTTTGATGTTTTGTAAACACAGACAATGAGCTTATAATACCTACTTAGTTCTAAGTGTGTAACGATATATTATACTAATTATTTACCTATCTTCTTAGTTAATGCAGCTCGTCAATATAATTATAAAATATAAATAAATATTACAGGACATTCCACACATCGCCATCTATCCCCAAGCAAGTAGTCTAAGTAACCAGACTTGTGTTATGAGTGCTAGACAACGGATATACTACTTATATTCTTTTCTCTTGAAAAATATATACATAAAATACATAGAAACGACCACACCACAGACAAATACCTAAGCATAAATACTTGTCTGAGATGGGAATCGAACCCACAACCCTGTGTTTGGCAGTAGAGTTCTAATAGAATGTTTTTCAAAAACTCAAGTTTAATGTCCTGCTTTTTTAATACTAACAACATTTAATGTTGTTAATTTAAATCATACAATTACAAATTACAAGGATTTATCTAATTTCAAAACACGAAATAAACAAAAACAAAAAGTCATTCAAATGTCATACGTCAAACAAAATTAAAACATTAAACACCACAGGCACAAAAAAAAACTTAATAATAATTCAAAATACAAAAAAAATTAAAACAATAAACCTCGTCCTGCAAGACGTCTCCCCGACCCAAATACAAGCAAGCTCGCAGCATCCTGCCTAATTTAAAGGACTTTCATCTCAGATAATGGTTTAAATAATAGGTAAAATAAAGAAAAAAGAAAGCATTTATTGAGTACAAACACTTAATAATAAATAAACAGACAATAAACTTATTAAGGCGGTCTTCCAGTACCGTGTGTAGGTATTCACATTACCTTAGCCGGCGCTCTCAAAGACGTAGCGTGCTGCGTGATAACTGTTATATTTGATCGATATGCAAAACATTTTAGCATTATTATCCACAAATATAGTTCCTAGAGGTCAAAACCTATCATTTAATTCATTTTTAGAAACAAACGTTAACTATTTTTGAATAAAACCCGATAAACGATCTAATAATTCTCTGTTTTCTAACATTTTTTTAATCGAATGAAGTTGTTCATATCATGTTTTCAACCACAATAAGCAAAAATATGGTTATTAAACTACAATATCCATTTATACCCAAATAACAAAAAAAGAGTATTTGATTACTTAGAGTTGCTTAAAACAAAGGTCGATTTTGGTAGCTTTATTAGCACCTGCCTTTAATAACTAAAATAAAAGTAATTTAATGATTGTAAGTAAATTACTCTAGTGTAGCTCGTATGAACCGAAGAGATTAAACGAGGGATTCGACAGCTCCGGATATAAAAAATAAAAAATCACTCGTTAAACGTATTTTTATTAAGTTTCACTAAAATCAGCATACCTACATTAATATATTGTTACCTACTTACTTTCTAAAAACTACCAATATTTCTAAGTGTACCTACCTACCTATATCTACAATAATAATAGGCGATCTAGAATTGTAACGATTGTGCAATTGTTGTTTTTTATTTTCATCTATATAGGTAGCTACTTACCAAATAAATAATTACACAGAACGGAAGCAAAGTTTCAATCGCCATTCACCTACGGCAACCTTAAAAACTCAACATTCATTTCATAATTATACTTGAACAGTTAATCATACCAACACAACTTATTTTTTAACCCCCAAAGCAAAAATGACAGGGTGTTATTGACGTGTCTCTGTCTGTGTGTGTCTGTCTGTGGCATCGTAGCTCCTGAACGGATGAAGCGATTTTGATTTAGTATTTTTTGTTTGAAAGGTGATTTAGTCGTGAGTGTTCTTAGTTTATTTGGAAATCGTAGTGCATAGTTCAATATAGAAAAATCGAATGTTTTTCTACATATGACAGGTCAGCACACCTCTGGTAGGCGTGGCATGGTAAGTAACGATGTGTTCTAAGATGTAGCACGCTCTCCTAAAATACTTAAAATCCACTTGCGACTTGAATATCCCCAAATTGTACACGTATAGGAAAGACAGACGCAGGCAACTGATTGAACTGAACAGCCCCCTTAGACAAGACTGCTTTCTATTAGCGATATCGCCAATTGAAAATTTAATTGTATAATAAATATAATTGACATAAAACATTGTACAAAATTAGCATAAGATAGAACTTATCCACCATTTTTTTCTCTAACGCAAGACTACGTGACTTTTTTTTGGCTTGTGTCAGTTTCGTCCAAAAATATAAAAATAAATGACTGTCGATTGGCGATATCGCTAATAGAAAGCAATCTTGTCTAGGGGGCAGATTTTGACTCGTTCTATCAATGATTGGATCGATAGTAACTATTTACCTGGATCTTAATCGCTTGTTTTATACTTCATACATCGTCGTTTAAAGGCGAAATCGAAATACGTGATAAGACCCGGGAAAATAGTGAGTAAAAATACAAATCGTGTCAACTTTAAAAGTCTATCTATTTCGTTTAATCAAATATTTATGAATGACTTTAAATACTGTCAAACAGGATATACCTATCCATAAAGCTACAACATAAATCACACCGCTTACTTCATGCATTTTTTTTAAATCGTGTCATAAACTCTTATCGTTTTTATGTACATATTTCCGTATTACGAGGAACTTATTAAAATGTATTGATAAGTATGCCTACCTACATATTATGTTTTCAAACATAGTTTTCATGTAGATATTGTCTCGTCACGCAATAGATAACACAATAATTATATTGTGTTCAGAGACTTTTTCACTATTTAATTTGAAATTGTTGGAAAATAGGGCGCGAGAATGAGGCGCCTAAATATGCCCGCCCGCCCAATATTGCATAACTTTTCTTACTTTGGAGCACCGTATTAATAGACGAAAATATTTTGGTAGAAATAACCTGTTCTTATTTATTGTAGTATTATTATAATACTAGTAGTGCTCCGCTGTTTCGAGAATATCGAAATACAATCTATGTTACTTCTTACTACTAATAAATCAATGTAACCTTGTACTTGAGCTATTTTCCGCCATTAGACCCTTTTTAATTGGGCCTTTTTTGTGTGAGGATGGAGTAGGCTTGCCCAGCACTTACTACCCAAAAGTATTGACAAGTTCTCTCCTCTGGACATGGTCGACTAAGCTAAGAAGCTTAGCTTCTCGCGCCTTATTTTTTTTCACTATTTAATTTGAAATTGTTGGAAAATAGGGCGCGAGAATGAGGCGCCTAAATATGCCCGCCCGCCCAATATTGCATAACTTTTCTTACTTTGGAGCACCGTATTAATAGACGAAAATATTTTGGTAGAAATAACCTGTTCTTATTTATTGTAGTATTATTATAATACTAGTAGTGCTCCGCTGTTTCGAGAATATCGAAATACAATCTATGTTACTTCTTACTACTAATAAATCAATGTAACCTTGTACTTGAGCTATTTTCCGCCATTAGACCCTTTTTAATTGGGCCTTTTTTGTGTGAGGATGGAGTAGGCTTGCCCAGCACCTACTACCCAAAAGTATTGACAAGTTCTCTCCTCTGGACATGGTCGACTAAGCTAAGAAGCTTAGTCGACCATGTCCAGAGGAGAGAACTTGTCAATACTTTTGGAGTCAACTAAGCCGCGGGTTTCATCACGTACATATTTTTTTCTTAAGAAAAATCCCATTGTAACCGTATACCAAGTTTCATTAAAATCAGGACAGTAGCTTCGGAACCTATTTCTTACAAACAAACAAAAATTAACGAAAATTCTTTCCTCTTTATAATATTAGTGTAGTCTAGCAGCGGCCTGCGGTTTCACGCGCGTAAGTCCATCCCGTGTTATTATAGAAATAAAATTAAAAGTGGTCTATGTTTACTCTCAATGAATTTCAATGTATTTTTATACCGAGTTTCATCAAAATCGGTCCAGTAGTTCCCGAGGCTATTCGTTACAAGCAACAAAAAATCTGTGCTTTTTATAATCTTTAGTGTAGACTAGCAGCGCTCCGCGGTTTTACCCGCGTAACGCCCGATCCCGTGAGAATATCGAGATAACAAGTAGCCTACACCACCACCCACCGGCATGGTGACGACCCAGTTGGCACAATGGTCACCATGCCGGACTGTCAAACACAGGGTTGCGGGTTCGATTCCCGCCTCAGACAAGTATTTATGCTAAGATACTTGTCTGTGGTCTGGTTGTTTCTATGTATTATAAGTATATATTTACAAAAGAAAAGTATATAAGTAGTATATCCGTTGTCTAGTACCCATAACACAAGTCTAGTTACTTAGCTTGGGGCTAGATGGCGATGTGTGGAATGTCCTGTAATATTTATTTATTTATTATTTATTTATTTACAGCCTTCCTCGATAAATGGACTATCCAACACAAAAATATTTTTTCAAATCGAACTAGTAGTTCCTGAGATTAGCGCGTTCAAACAAACAAACTCTTCAGCCTTATAATATTAGTATAGATGTAGATTATGAAATCAAAGATTTTAAATCAGTTCGTCCTTAAAAGTTTCCTACTTAATATTTTTGTAGATCTAAACTGGTTTTTAAATTGATTGCATAGATATGTAAATTTTGTATTTAATTATTAGGAAATCAATTTTTTCGTAAGATTGAAAAGGTACCGATATATTATTAATTTAGATAAGTAAAGGTACATAATATATTTGTAAAAGAAATACATCTATATTTATTATGAAAATTACTCATCAAGAAAGCTCTAAAACTACAAGAGCTCTGAAAATTCGCATCCTTTTAGGGCTTTTTTCGCATTCTTATAGGGTAGTCCCTTAAAAGAATGCGAAAAAAGCCCTAAAAAGAAAGGATTTATAGAAATTATACCACAAAAGGAGCAAAAATGTCTATTATCGTACTTCGTAGTACCTAATTTATATTCTGTGTTTATAGGAAGTCAATATTAAATCAATGTTAAAACAGTCACTTTCGGGTAAAATAACGGAGCTCAGCTATATTAGTAATAGTTGATTGAATCCGGCGCTACTTTTCGAAACTTATGGATGTATTAATATTTAATTTTTAGTTCCGAGATTAGTTCCAAAACACAAAATGCTACGTGCACAGCCCTACCGCCCACTTGAAGAGGCATGCAATGAGGACAAGCAAAAATTAGTATTAGTGACACCATTCAGTCATAGTCAATTTTTTTTATTCCTTTGAATGCTTAATACATTTGTACCTACACAGATCACATAGAATCGTCTTAAAAACTAATCTACACTACTTTACATTACTTACATTACATAACTCTACATTACTTTTGTGTTTTGGAACTATGATCGGAACTAAAAACTAAATATTAATACTTCCATTAATCTCAACGTCCATTTCATATACCTATTAGCTATACTAGTTTATGTTAGTATGACAAAAAAAAGTAGGTCATTCCAAAATGGACTACTGACGATAGAAAATTAAACTTTCCCAACATGGTCTACTTTTCAAAAAATACCCTAAAAAGGTTTTTTTTTACATTTCGCATTCATTGTTTGGTGGTATGAGTTTTATCTAAATTAGATCTGCGTGGTAATGTAGGTATCATGGCATCGTGCGATGCTGTATCAGATGCGATCTATTCAAGTGACCGTGTAATTACACTGTTTCATGTTATTGAAATAATGTATTGTGTATATTCATATTTATTATAAAACAACTATTTAATAGTACATTACGATATAAGTGTGGTAAATTGATCATTGCATAGAGGCGGTTTATGAGCGAGCGGAATGCGAGCGTGTTCAAAATGCCGAGATGCAATGATCATAATCCACATGTGTGTCGTATGACGGTTTTTATCACAGTTGCGAATAAAAGAAAATACTTGTTAAAATAGTAAAACGTTAACAAAATATTTGTGTAAAAACAGAAAAAAGCAGATAAAAGTAAAAAAATTTAGAGTATATTTTTAGGCAATATTTTTTTGTTCATTATACTCCCGAAATACTCCCGAAAGGGCAGGCAAAATACTTTTAACCTATACAGCCTCGTCTGACATACAATTTTTTTTTTCGTTTTTTCCATTTGTTTTTGCGTCGGGGGTTAAAACGTTCGTAAACCGATTGTACAGAATAAAATTTTTGCTGGCTTAAAAACTCTTTGTTGGTACCTACTAACCTTTTTTTATACATCAAAACAGTATAACCCAGTTAAAATAAGAATGTTTCATCTACATTTCATGTAATTGACGACGCAGTTGGCACAATGGTCACCATGCCGGACTGCCAAACACAGGGTTGTGGGTTCGATTCCCGCCTCAGACATGTATTTATGCTTAGATATTATATTTATCTGTGGTCTGGTTGTTTCTATGTACTATATGTATATATTTACAAAAGAAAAGTATATAAGTAGTATATCCGTTGTCTAGCACCCATAATACAAGTCTAGTTACTTAGCTTGGGGCTAGATAGCGATGTGTGGAATGTCCTGCAATATTTATTTTATTTATATTATTAAATTACATACGTATTTAACTTATCAGGTTAACTTATTACAGCACTAGTTGTATCATGGTAATGTAAAACGCATGCATGCATAATACGTTGGATTATAAACAGATCCACTCTATGAGCAACTGTGAAACTAAATACATATATTTCTTTAAGAAATTTGTCATTTTGTTTCGTTTCTCTTTTCATTAACTAGTAGTTTTCAACGACCTAGTAGTAAAGTATATATTATTCAGTCTTGAATTGGGTAACTTCGTAAAATTGTATAATACTTACAACAGAACGCTATTCAAAGGTCAAATAGCTACACACATCTAACTAAATAATATAATAATTATTATATAGGTTACTTACCTAACTTTGATACTTTGATACTTTACTTTGCCTTTTAGGTTGCCTGAAAGAGATCGCTTTTAGCGATAAGGCCGCCCATTGTGCCATATTGTAAGGTACTAAATATCAATTTTCTTTTAGCATATAAGTAGTTATAAGTTAGAATTTATTTTTGTTTTTGTTGTATGTAATCATTTTGCGTTCTGTTTTTATGGTGAAATAAAGTGTTTATCTATCTATCTATCTTTGTGTAGTATCGAAGTTAGGTAAAAATAACGAACCAAATTGCTACGAAACTCGGTATTTCGATTACTGGAGATCTGGAATAACATCCCACGTTATCGGGACACGGGTTTAACCGCGTGGCGTAGCATAAAAATGGAAAGCGTTTCGCTTCTTCATTCCTACTATTACACCTACAATCAGGCAGATGTGATAGTGGTCAAATGCTTACCCATAAATGTAAACAATAATTAAAATAAGCCAAAATATTGCCTTTTCTATCGATGTGTCAATAGATAAATATATCCGGCTTCGCACGGCTTGATTATGCATGTATTATACATATAAACCTTCCTCTTGAATCACTCTATCTATTAAAAAAACCGCATCAAAATCCGTTGCGTAGTTTTAAAGATCTAAGCATACATAGGGACAGACAGCGGAAAGTGACTTAGTTTTACACTATGTAATATAAGATGTTCCAGAATATAAGCAAGATTTGAAACAGTTTTTCATAACAAAAATGGTGCCCACAATAATAAATCACAAACAATAACGATTAATTTGAATGAATGATTTTACAACATACGTAAATAACTAAATATTAATTAAGCATGAAATCTCTGATATCAGAAAGTAGTTGGCCTCCAACCCAAACTCACTTTAACAGTAAAATTAAAAATGATCTACCAAGAAACGTAATAATTACTTCCTATTATTCTTCCGCACTTTTATATCACAAGTGGGATGCCACACCATATTGCATCCAAGAAACTGTGTTCTATAATTTATTCTACAAGTTTGCCTTCGTTTTATTGTAGTTGTATCAATACTCGTATCTTCAAGGAGAATGTCGATTAATTTGTTTTACGTATTAAAAATAGTTTATTGCTAATAGTAAATTGTGCACGAAGGGAATAAATCAATGTCTTATGTTGCGGGTGACATATTGAACCGCGAGTGTAACGAGGGACCCTCGGTCGAGGGAATGTAAAGTTAAATCCTAAGCAAAGCGAGGGAGTTATGTAGAGTCCTGATTGAAGGGTTTAAGCCGCCCAAAACGAAGACGTTCTTTATCCCGAGGTGCATAGTCTACTTTTCACACTGTCAGCGAGCGACATTTTTAATAATAACCAAACAATAACACTGTTTGCAAAAAAATATAATTTCTGTGGTGGCCAGTTCCTTATTTGAAGAAAAAATCCACTTTAAAAATGGGGTAATGTGATGGTGTTAAGGTGGTAAATATTTATTGGGTATTATAGGAAAAACCTATTGGCTTAGACCCAACGTAACAATCAAAAATGAAAAACATAAATCGTAGCCTGCTAGATTTTTGAAGATAAGTAAAGGCCGGCCAAATTCAAATTTTTTTCAAGGTTTTTCATAAAATATAAATTTATAAACCGCGCATTTTTAGCATAATTCTACTAAATAATCACTTCTAAATTGTTTATTAGGTTTTGATACAAATTCAAAAACAAATGTCATCTAGTAATTAATCGTCAATTTTTGTTAATTATACGCTGTTATTTTAATTTATTCAAAGCCAAATAAAAAAAGCTGAAAATATATGGTCTGGATGCTCGATATTCAAGATAATGTTACATTTCGAATTCTAACTCGGTAATTACGACGAAAATATTACATAATTTTCGAATTTGGCGGGCATTTGGTATGAAATACTCTAAAATTACATGGGCTATCCAACACATTGTTTAAGCTCTCAATATAGGCATATAAGTAAAAATTTCATTATTTCTTGTTTGAGTATTTAAAAATAATTTACATTGTTTGTCAATGTATACATTATTCAGCAATTAACTTTGCATAATTTAATTAAAATTGACATTTAATTTTTTATTGCTGTTATTTTATATTTTTTTCTTTTTAGTAATACCTAGTTTAATTTTTTGCTAGTTGTTTTGTGATTTTACTTGCTTCAGTACCATAGAAATATCGGGATGGAAAATATCCTATATTTATCATTCATTCTCTATCTATGGACTACAACTCTGCACATGTTCAGCCAAATCGGACTAGCGTTTTAGGTAGCGTCAGCAGGTATACACACATTTTTATCCAAGATTTGATATGCGTAGGGATTGAATTTTCTTAAATTCTTTCTTACTATATTTTACGCAAATTTTAGCTTTGTTTGCATTGATTTGATACATCACTAAGTCAGGACTTTAAATTTTATTTATAGTAAGTATATTATATTTAGAAAATATCCGTTAAATATCAAATGCAGATTTATTACAATATAATTTTATAGCAAAATGTTTTCGTAATGGAACCATAAATATGCCATTCATTTTAGCTAAATCCAAGTCGACCAATGTAGTGGACCAAAAACTAGTTAGAAAGCAAGCTTCAGTGAAACAAACGCACATGCTAGGAGCAAAGGCATGATACAAAATGGTATAATTCAACTTCGAAGATTTTTGAATCCCCATAACAGTCTTAAATCCAAGTCGACCAATGTAGTGGACCAAGAACTAGTTAGAAAGCAAGCTTCAGTGAAACAAATGCACATGCTAGGATCAAAGGCATGATACCAAATGGTATATTTAACTTCGAAGGTTTTTGAATTCCCATAACAGTCTTAAATCCAAGTTGTATTGGACCAAGAAATAGTAGAAAGCAAGCTGCAGTGAAACAAACATACTTGCCGGGATCAAAGGCATGGTACTTAACAATGGTAATCAACTTCGAAGGTTTTTGAATCCCCATTATAGTATTATCTAAGTAGGTCCCTCCCTATGTGCTATTGTTAATTCTTATTTTTATGATACGTGCTGGTGGTCTCATTCCAATGTATTTCTCGACCACACAACATGATGAAGATAGGTAAGTACCTTCGTCATTCAGCAGAATGGTCTCATAAAATTGTTTAATGGGCATCAGCTAAAATGAATGGCATATTTATGGTTCCATTACGAAAACATTTTGCTATAAAATTATATTGTAATAAATCTGCATTTGATATTTAACGGATATTTTCTAAATATAATATACTTACTATAAATAAAATTTAAAGTCCTGACTTAGTGATGTATCAAATCAATGCAAACAAAGCTAAAATTTGCGTAAAATATAGTAAGAAAGAATTTAAGAAAATTCAATCCCTACGCATATCAAATCTTGGATAAAAATGTGTGTATACCTGCTGACGCTACCTAAAACGCTAGTCCGATTTGGCTGAACATGTGCAGAGTTGTAGTCCATAGATAGAGAATGAATGATAAATATAGGATATTTTCCATCCCGATATTTCTATGGTACTGAAGCAAGTAAAATCACAAAACAACTAGCAAAAAATTAAACTAGGTATTACTAAAAAGAAAAAAATATAAAATAACAGCAATAAAAAATTAAATGTCAATTTTAATTAAATTATGCAAAGTTAATTGCTGAATAATGTATACATTGACAAACAATGTAAATTATTTTTAAATACTCAAACAAGAAATAATGAAATTTTTACTTATATGCCTATATTGAGAGCTTAAACAATGTGTTGGATAGCCCATGTAATTTTAGAGTATTTCATACCAAATGCCCGCCAAATTCGAAAATTATGTAATATTTTCGTCGTAATTACCGAGTTAGAATTCGAAATGTAACATTATCTTGAATATCGAGCATCCAGACCATATATTTTCAGCTTTTTTTATTTGGCTTTGAATAAATTAAAATAACAGCGTATAATTTATCAAAAATTGACGATTAATTACTAGATGACATTTGTTTTTGAATTTGTATCAAAACCTAATAAACAATTTAGAAGTGATTATTTAGTAGAATTATGCTAAAAATGCGCGGTTTATAAATTTATATTTTATGAAAAACCTTGAAAAAAATTTGAATTTGGCCGGCCTTTACTTATCTTCAAAAATCTAGCAGGCTACGATTTATGTTTTTCATTTTTGATTGTTACGTTGGGTCTAAGCCAATAGGTTTTTCCTATAATACCCAATAAATATTTACCACCTTAACACCATCACATTACCCCATTTTTAAAGTGGATTTTTTCTTCAAATAAGGAACTGGCCACCACAGAAATTATATTTTTTTGCAAACAGTGTTATTGTTTGGTTATTATTAAAAATGTCGCTCGCTGACAGTGTGAAAAGTAGACTATGCACCTCGGGATAAAGAACGTCTTCGTTTTGGGCGGCTTAAACCCTTCAATCAGGACTCTACATAACTCCCTCGCTTTGCTTAGGATTTAACTTTACACTCCCTCGATCCACTTGGGAGTTAAACCAAGGGTTACACTCGCGGTTCAATATGTCACCCGCAACATAAGACATTGCTTTATTCCCTTGGTGCACAATCTACTATTAGCAATAAACTATTTTTAATCTACAGTCTACAGTGCTTTATTCCGAACAAAACGTTTGTATTCTGCGTACACCTTTAGTTTTTACCTTCAGTAATTTACAGGTGTTTTAAAATTAATAAACTTGAAAACCGTACCAAATATTACTTATGACGTCATTCGGCCCTATTTGTTGATCATTGAGCTGTTTCCGTGTTTTAACAACTGTTCTAAATTTTATTTATATTTGAGTTAGGTTTGGTAGAGTTCTATGGGCGCTCTTATAAGATCACAATGAAAATTGTAATTTTATTTTAGGAACCTATCAACTGACTATAGGTATATTGACATACAGATAAACTATAACCTAAAAGCCTATGTTTTTAATTATTACTAAAGTTCTTTTCCTACGTTTTGGTATAATTTAGAGAATAAAACCCTTGTAGCTTGCTTAGGTCGACAAAAGACGGCATAGATAGGCAATTTATGACTTAAATTCGGATAAAAAGCTTAAAAAGATGAGGGATTTTCTTTTTTAAATTATACTAAAATGTTACAATAAGAACTTACCTACAAATGGTACACACAAAGACACATAAAACAATTTTTCATCCAAAAATTATTAACTTTTGGCGACAGATATTTTGAGTTTGGCCCCTATATGCACCTTAAGGAACACGGAACAGGCCGAGTACGTGGGGGTAAATAGAATAGTGATTCTACCTGTGGTGTTTGTAAGCACAAAGTTACGTCTGCAGGTATATATAAAAACCACGTGCACCAGACGCGATCTTTTTTTGGTTCGTCTATTGTGATGCTCATCTGTCCATTTAAGAAACTTTGGATCACGACTAAATTCGATTTTTAAAAGTTTGCAAATAATTCTCAGTATGACTTATTTTAAAAAAAGAAGTACCGACATTGGATCTAAAAATGAGTTTTAGTATACATTTATACTATTAAAGTAAGTGGGGGAAGCAAGAAATATGAGCCTAGGGGACTTAGAAAAAGTATAGTAGAACAAAAATATATTATGTATGCGACCAACTGAGAAAAAGGGAAATCTTTTTTAAGACGGCTTATGATAAAACTCTCGAAAGTGTAAAGACTTTGAACACAAATCAATTCGCGGATATTTACAGTTGACTTTACCTACTTACTGCAGTTATTTTAAGTTCTCTTAATCATTCGAAAACCTCGAAAGCGGACTAAAGTGTTTAAATGACAGATATTATAAGATATGACCCTTAAAATTACAGGTGTTTAACGTATAATCATGCATACATTTGAACCCTGCAATGTTTCGTCCTTTGTAAATCGCACAATAGCACGTCTTTTGAATTAGAAAACGGTCTACCTGCTAAAAATAAGTTTTTGTTCAATTTCTTCGTATTTCACGGATGATTTCGTAAATGTATCCACTTTCAATACTTATGTAGTAACTGACTGAAATATGCAACGTTTGGTCCGTTACGAAAAAGTTGAAGGTCTCCGTCCACTTTACCGTATAATACGGGGAACGTTACTGAAAAACCCTGTACTATATCGTACTTTTGTCGGTGACTCGTGCCAAATTTCGTCGATTTAACCGACTACAAAAAAAGGAGGAGATCCTCAATTCGGTTGTATGTTTTTTTTATTGACCATATACATCATACAGTTTTTTTAACATCGAGGCGTCTGAAAGTAGTCCTTTTTTCAGTAAGCCTTATTAAGCCGAGAAGGAATGCTAAAAAGAAAACCTTTTGTGTGTGATATCACTTTATTACAAAAATAAGCAAAAACTTGTTTGTTTACTTTTTAATAAAAAATATCACGTTCGAACTACTGATAAAAATCTAGATTGTCTGTAACTCATACGGACGAGCTTAACGTGTACAAGCGACTGAGACACTGCTATCAAAGTGCTTTTTCTTATTACTAAAAAATGTATTAAAAGTTTCTATAAGATAGATCGTTTCTATCACATTTAGTCAGCAACGGGGAGCTTTGTTTTATATCTTCTATTATGTAGTGAAATGATGTGTACTTAAGTAATTAGGAATCTATTTTATGATTAATATAAATAATTACTTTACGACAAATTAACTTAAATTAGGTAGTACATTTAACAATAGATTTGTACTAATTAAATAAGTAAATACATCTTTGTACGTACATAAAGACAACCCAAATTATTATCTATCTAATTGACTATTTATTAATAAGTCAGTGAACTAGCAGGATATAAGAAACTATATTAAAATTGTTTAATTTTATGCTGCCTACAAAACGAATTTGGTGGGAAAAAAGTCTAGCAATATATTATGAAATTAACCCAGATTCTGGTTTTGGAAATCGTAAGTAATTTTGATGATACCTACAAGTATAGCTGTTTTCTGTAGGAACCTAAATTAATGATTTAATTATTTTAATTATCTGTCAATAATTGACATAATTATTACGTGTTAATTGTATTTAATTATTGTCAGTTCCTTATTTTTGTCCTGAGTCCTACGACCCAAAAGGGACGAATTTAAAGAATTAAACATAGTAATAATAATTTTGTCGGGTAATAGTTTGGCTGTGAGTAATAATCTCATATGACTCGATCGATTTTGATAAAACTTTGAATGAAAAAAATAGCTTGGCCTGGGGACTATCTAGAATTTCTAAGATCTAGAAATTCTTAGTCATACGCATTACATCGATGTTAGCTACTTAATCGCAACGTAACACAAAGTGGAGCGAATTATTGATTGTTCGAATCTTTCCCACAGTAAGACCTACTTTCACGATGTACCGATGATCTAACTATAGATGAATTGGTATATCTCGATGCACGGTGGATGCGTGTGCGCATACGGGCCATGTGCAATGTTTGTTGCTTTCGCTTATTGCAATAAACATTCCTATCGTTGTAATTGCGTTCATGTAATAATGGTTTTTACTTACAATTTTAAATTAAATCTTTAAGTACAAGAATGTAGGTATATAGATAAAAGTAGGCTTTTATATATTGAAGTAAGTAATGTAGTATGTATGTAGAATATAACTGAAAATATTACTTTATGTTCAAAATGAATCGTTGTATATTAATACACTATCTTCTTCCCTCAGGGGGGATTTGTGGAACTACTAAAAAGGTTGAGGGGGGTTTATGGAAATCAAATTCCACTTGAGAATGACTCAGGGGGATTGGCTCAGGGGGAAACATAGACTAACTTAGAATAATCTAGATATTAAAACTTTTTAACTATCTAATTTACTGTATCGGTGACTGTTTTTGGTAGAGCGGTGCTTTCAATTGTTAAAAATGAAATTACTTCTACAACATACTAGTATAATAGCACGTCATTATAATATTTATTTTGGTATACTTAGTATGTAATTGCCTAAATTAACTTAATTTTGGTATTACATAGTATGTAGGTATGTGCAACCTCTTTGAATTTCGGTTTAACTTACTTATATAAATAAAAATTAAGGTCGCCATCGCGTCATAACTTCTACTTATTGGTTGGGTTTTTCTTCATAATTCTATAAAGACTCTATTTAGGTGAAATTCGCGATATTTTTTCAATACAAAATTACTCAATAAACCGTAATTATTGCCGATGTAACACAAGATTAATGTCTGCAAAAACAGTTGCGAGAAAGTTTGTCCGCGGCCGGACATTCAGACGCGTTATTATGTTGTAAATAGGTGGCAGCTAAAATATTGCAGCAACTTGTTGCGGCACACTTGTCGCCTTTTAACAACTGTTTAAAAAAAATTACCTTGAAATTCCCAAGGGATGTTCCCGCCAAAAACAAATCCTGTTAACACACTGGGCACACAGTTTTCGGTACACTGGAAAAACACACTAAAAATAAATTGTTTTATTTTTTTTTAAATTTTTGTTTGAAATTTTCACGTCACTGTGTTCGAATACATTTTAAAAACGTAACCCGAATTTTTCAGTATTGTTCGTATCAGATGCGCGTGCGACTCGCGGTTGTCGGCGATCGCTGTCGGCTGCGGAGTGCTGCGCCGGCGCACACCCCACTACGCCCGTCTCTGTCGAAACCGTCTCCGATAAGGACCACTTGCCGCTTCCCGCCGCGACCACCCTAATCCTTCAAGTCTATGAACTTTGTCACAGTTTTTGTATTGCCGTTGGAATTCTACTTATTTTTTATCATCTCGAGAGGTCTATTACCTGAGCTTTAAGTCGTAGCTTTTAAATAATGCTTAGAGAAACTCAGATAAAGAGATATGTTCTTTCCAAATTCAAATTAATGGATATTGTTTGAATGCATTAACAGTACAGTTTTCCACGTTGAAAATATATATATAAACATAGTGTGTTTTGGTATTCTTGTCCGAAAAATGTGTTCTTATTCAAAATAATATTCTAAAAGACGAAGTATCTAAATGGTTTTTATTATATAGTGCATAGCCTGCACTATCTGAAATGAATGTACGGAAAAACTCAAAAATATCTGAAATTATTTTTATGACGCATTTTTTTTTTACTGCTTGCTTACCTAAATAGATAAATAGATAGACATACACTTTATTTGTACAATACACAAAACATTGAAAAAGGAGGAGAAAGCTTATTAACTACGAAATTGTACAAACAGGCGACTTTTTCGCGATTTTTTCCAGGCAACGTTATGACCCCTTTAAATACCTAATTACATAAAATGAGAGTGTTTACTTATTTACTATATATACAAATATTGTAACTTGATCAATGAGCGATGGTGCAGTAAATCGATACCATCTTTTGTCTACCATTTCCTTTAGTGGTGTCACGTGGGTACTGAAATATTGTATGTACTATTGTGTTTAGTCACGGAACTTGTTTTGAACAGGGGGTTTGCTAAAGAGGTGTGGCATAGAATGTTCAAGCGAGAAATTTTCCTCATGATCGAATATTAAATCCTGATCTGCGATTGTAACGAGCACTGTTAAGTCCATCCGGGTTTTCGACGAAATACCACATCACTCTTGTTAGTTTGCAAAAATTCTATCGGTTAAATGATAGCATCTCTAACCTAGTTTAAACCTTAAAAAATGTTTTTCTGTAAAGTCGGTTTATGCACGTTTTACGTGATAACGTCATAAGAAAACGATGAAAAATTGAGATTGTTTCGTTTTTCCTTTATATTATTTATTTTCTTTTCCTTCTTTTCTTTATAGTTTCGTTAATATTAGGGGTATTTGGGTCAATTAAATGGTTAGTATCCTGCCTAAGATACCATCTATGTTTCTTTTAAGAATTTTGGAACGGTACTATGGGCGCTAACCTTAAATAAAACTTTATCTTAGTCAACAAAGTTCTTTGATGTTTCTAACAAAAAAATTCAAATGCCTTCTAATTTATGACTATTTGAATAAACAGCCGTAAAACTTGAAGCCTTTTTTGCCACTTCATCAGAAATAAACGCAGGCTCGCCTCGTTAACGTTAGATACTGTTAAGATTAAGTTTGAAGTGATGGCGAAGGCACAAAGAAAATAAACTGCGAATCGACTGCGAAACATAAATAAACTATAGGTTTATCTGACAAAACGGTTTTTATACCTATAGCGCTTCGGTCATTTTCGAAAATGGCTGAAAGAGTATAGTTATATAGTAACCTCTTTATCTTATTAAATTAAAAATTAAAAAAAACCCCCGACACAAAATAATACAAATAGTATGAACGTAAAAAGCCTAAAACAAACAAAAAACTACGTCTACTTACATTCGGTTTTTAATCCTGACTTTTATCCCTCATAACTTTCAAACGGCTGAACCAATTTTGATCAAACATAGCTAAGAAAACTCTCGACTAATTCACCTTTCAAACAAAAAAAAAATAAATTAAAATCGGTTCACCCGTTCGGGAGCCACGATGCCACAGACAGACACACACACACACACATACAGACACGTCAAACTTATAACACCCCGTCGTTTTTGCGTCGGGCGTTAAAAATAGATACATAGTATTTTTTCATATAATTTTTAGTTTGGCCTGAGTTAAATACTCAGATCCGTCCAAAGCCGAAACTTAAAAAAGCTAACATGTTTAACAGAATAATATGGCAATGTAATACCATAGATAAGTAGTTTTTTCCTAGATAGAATGGCAACACTGAACGTTGTCTATTATCCAAAGAGTATTATAATAGTAATATCTTTGATTAGAATAAAGAATTCTTATCGGTTCGGCCATTTTATATTGACTTTGTTTCTCGTCGTTTCGTTTGAATAAAATATATTTCTGTGGTTAATAGTATTGGTTTTATTAAAATAATACAAATGATTTTAGTTTAAAAGTTTTTAAGATCAACCATTGTATAACGCCAGCAAAAACATCAATCAATATGTAACAAATAAAAAATGGTATAACAATGTCACAGCTTTTTTACATCGAGCTTTTTGTTTGTTAATCTAAATTCATTGCATAATTTTGATTGCGTGTCTTGTTTACTTAACATCTGACCCACAACGATCTCAATATTTAACTAACCACGATCTATATAAACGTAACTAAGTTAGTAACAAGGTGAACTGGTGCAATTACAACCTTAGAGTACATATATATGTATGTGTTACAATTTTTTTGTATGGATGGTGGTAAAAATTTAAAGGGTACTTACTCGTAGACTATCTTATAATATAAAAATGAATCGCAAAATGTGTTGGTAAGCGCATAACTCAACAACGCCTGGACCAATTTGGCCAATTCTTTTTTTGATGTCTTTGTGTTGTCAAGAGAAGGTTTTTATGAAAGAAAATATTAAGAAAGTTGCGCAGAAAATGATTACGCAGGTGAAACCGTGGGGTGCAGCTAGTAAATAAAATAAAAACGGGGACTGCCGCGGTAAAGCTATTGCATCGTGCGAGCCACGTACAGTCCTACCATATACATACAGCGAACGCTCGGCCAAGCTACATAGTAGGCAATAGCTTAATAAATATAACAGGACATTTCACACCTCGCCATCTAGCCCCAAGCTGAGTAACTAGACTTGTGTTATGGGTGCTAAACAACGGATATACTACATATATACTTCTTCTTTTGTAAATATGTACTTATAATACATAGAAACAACCAGACCCCAAACAAATATCTAAGCATAAATACTAGTCTGAGCCGGGAATCGAACCCGCAACGTGTTTAGCAGTCCGGCATGGTGACCATTGTGCCAACTGTTATAAAGTAGGCATCCGCTAAAAAAAGGATCTATGAAAATCGAAAACTGAGCAATTTGCTGCACTCTCTAGGTGCAATTCCGTTCATCACTACGAAGATCCTCATCAGATCTTTATCCAATTTTTATGGGACCGCCTGTGACAAAACAAAAAAAGACCAGGTCCAGGCGTTTTCGAGTAATCGGCGAACATACATAAAAAAATATACGCGACGAATTGAGAACCTCCTCCATTTTTGAATTCGGTTTAAAAATTCAATCCTTAGGTACTTACTCAGACGAAGTCGAACAAAAGGTAGTCTTTTTTATGTACGGAGGTATAAATTAAAGGTTCTAGTACTTACTCGTATCATCAACAATTATCCAATATGCATGCTTTTGCATAATATATTACATCCTAAAAGATCCTGCGTGTAAAACATCAGATGCGTGCAACACACTAGTTTACTTGTAAATCGTATTAAACTCATCATGTCGACACTATTGTGATTGCTGGCGTTACTTTATTGTGCTGTAAAAAATGCTTCTTCTTCTTCCAGCCCTTCCATTCACTCATATTAGCCGTCATCTCATCATTCACATTCATATTTCTCATGTCTTGTCTCACGCAGTCCATCCATCTTTTCTTAGGTCGTCCTCTTCCTCTCCATCCCTCTACATTCATAATTATCACTTTTCTAGTCGCACGAGCCTCTTCTCTTCTCATCACATGTTCATACTAACTCAAACGGTTCCCTTTTACGCTTTCAGTTACTGGTGCTACTTTCAGGCTTCCTTTATTATACTAATTTCTTATTTCATCCATCCTCGTTACTCCACTCATTCATCTCAACATTCTCATCTCCGCTGTATGTAATCTTATCTCATTCTTCTTCTTCTTCACGGCCCAGCATTACGACAATGATGCTATAATCTATATCTTTTGATTTCCCTTTAAAACGCATAAACCTTTCACCTTTTACCGTCTTTTTTGTCGTCATTACTTACCATCATAATAAAAAAAAAAGTGTGTGTGTTTGTTTGAGATGGTGCAGCTGCATAAATCACTGATTAATTGTCGTGTCACCGACCAATTCACCGGACATTAGCGGAAATGCACCGCAATGTGAAAAAATACAAGAATTGAATTGAACTTAGATTAATTGAATAAGAATAAAAATAAAATATTAGATACACAATAGAAACTGACATCATTTATTATATTTATAAAGTAAGTATTCGTATTCATTTTAATATTTTCAAACTTATGATACCTCGTGTCTAAGTATTTTCAAATAAGTTCCTATTACATAATATTAAGATTGTGATTTCAATTATTGACTACCTATTTAAATTAATTATCGTATTTTATTATCTTTTAAGGCAAATCCTAAATAATCTTACTAAAAATTAGTTTCCTTCGTTTCGTTTTAATTTTGTTGCAGTATCCTAGTATAGATATCAGTCTCTCACAAAAAAATTTTTTAGTTCTCATATTTAGTTCGTAGTATCCCTCAATATTTTTATCATTTTTGAGATGTACTTATATAAACAACTAGCTCTTGCCTGCGACTTCGTTCGAATAGAAGTCGAAAATTTGAAGTAGATTGGACCATGGAATCACATTGTCCCATACAAACTTTGCCCCCCTTTTTTACCCCCTTAGGCGTAGAATTTCGGAAAACCCTTTCTTATCGGATGCCTACGTCACACAAAGAACTCATACTCTAATTTTCAGGTCTGTAAGATCAGTGGTTTAGGCTGTGCGTTGATCCGTCAGTCAGTCATTCAGGGCAAAGCATTTTATATCTATAGAAGATTATGTATTTATTTGCTGTCTCTACCATCGCATGGTAATTTGATTAATTTGATTTGTTTAAAACCAGCGTGTATTAAAGGATGTATACGAGTACGTACCCACTGCACGAATCTAGCCCCGAGACGTTTGATTATTCGTGTATTACTTTTATTTTTTTAAGAACAAAGAATCCTTTGGCGGCTGACATTCCAACAAAGAGTGTAGCCGTCGGGAGATGTAAGTAATTATTTTCTACCATTTAAATATCACGACTTTTATAAATCGTGTAAGATTTTTGTTTATTTCTAACTGTATTACGAAGAAGCAAGTTTATGGTATGGAAACACAGATATACTATTATGGAAACGTAACAATGCGACGGAAGTAATATTTTCTTGTCTCTAAGACACAGATAAATACCCATAACCTATATTGTCAATCATGCCAACTCCTATGCTCCAGAAAGAACGAATTAAGTTTATCTATCACGTATTTTTGTTCAAATAAGAATTCGGGTAGGCTTTGGAACGCCTCAGAGTTTTTGAAACGTCTCGAAATTTCCAACGAATGTAGCTAATCAAAACCATTTATTAGATTAGCTACGTTATCTTTCCAACCGTTACACGCTACGTTACAATTTGAATTTTTACAAGCGATCCCCTACCATACTGATTGATTTTAAAGGCTTTTTGCGTAAAAATGAGGATTTAACATATTATTATGCGTTTATTAATACAGAAATATTTGCTTGTCTCTCAGGCACAGATATCTACCCAAGACCTATATTAGTCAATCATGCCTACTCTTATGCTCTAGAAAGAACGAAGGAAGTATATCTATCACGTATTTTTGTTCAAATAATAATTCGGGTAGGCTTTGGGACGCCTCAGAGTTTTTGAAACATCTCGAAATTTCCAACAAATGTAGCTAATCAAAACTATTTATTAGATTAGCTACATTATCTTTCCAACCGTTACACGCTACGTTACAATTTGATTTTTACAACCGATCCTACTATCCTGATCAATTTTAAATGCTTTTTGCGTAAAACTGAGGATTTAATATATTATTATGCGTTTATTCATACAGAAAAATCTTAGAAAACCACTACACGAGTACTAAAAGCAGGCACCGGAATCAGACGAACAATCTATTAATGAAACAAGATAATAAAATTTGACCTCAGTAAAATTGCATAGAGACAAGAATCAGGTAGCCTTCTCCAGATGAAGTTATGTCCTAATGTAGGCTAGGAGTAGCAAGAGCACATACCTAGATGTAATCACGTAATTATATACAACATTTGGTGCGCAGGGGCTACTCCTACATACTCTATTATGTTTAAAACCCAGTGCTCAATGTTATAAAAACGAAGAATGTCTTCCGAATTATTTTCCTCAGATCGTATGTTAAACCTTTTTGGTTAGAACCTCCTTGGATTTAAGTTGCTATCAAGCAATATAACCACGATTTTAATTCAGTGCTTCCTCTATGACTGATTGTTTCTGAGATATGAATTACCAGTAGAGTGCTCATCAAGGGGAGATTGGAACGTGCACGACATGCATTAGTCACTAAGAGGAAGTTCCTCCGTCGAATAAAATGATGAACACTGCAGATTTTGTCAGTGATTACAAGTAAAATTAGCTGAAGTTTCAAGTAAGACATTATTATTATTTGTCAGTTATACGTCCTGTATCACAGGGCTATGGAGCCCCGGACTTTTAGAAGGCGTGCATAGAGCCGAAGCCAACACGTAGAGGCCCTTTACAATAACAAGTATAATAGCAAACAATGAGGTGGATTCTAAACCGGCGATTATCCCTGTCTACACTATAAAGTGCAACCAAAGGTAGCCTTCGGTTTGGATAAAACTATTGATAATCTACAGGACAAAACTACTTGAGCAATTGTGATGGGATGGTAGTGGACTAGATACTGGGAAACTATAGATACTATGGCGCCTGCCGTAACAATGTTCAATAAACACGTAAAAATGACAGACGGAGACTCGCCAATTTTCAGACTGCGCTACTCTAATTAGGTGAATACATTATTATTAAGAGCCTACACTGTCCCACTGCTGGGCAAAGGATTCTACATCTTTCTTCCATTTATCGCGATCTGTCGCTTATGCAATCATCCCTTTAGAAGTCAAAATCATCTGGCCATCGTCGCCTTGGTCTGCCGCGTGGTCGTATCCCTATGGGGGACTATTCTGTTGTTATTTTTGCCCATCGTTGACCAAGACATGCGTAATGCGTTACTTTAGTAAGTTATTCCAAGATGTTATTTGTAAACTAGTGTAATCAATGAAGACACAGCTTTACACTCGCTATTATCTCGACTCCGAATAGAGATTGTGACCATAAACTTGTGCAGTTTCATCCATAGAGATAAGAGTTCCAACAAATGACAATGAGATGTTTTATCTCCAGATCAATTTGTTGATAAAATTGTTCTATTAGTGTGAGAAATTAACAACAATGTTGTCACTCGCAACTATTAAACGAGCTTTTATTAATCTTTAAAAGTACCTACAAGTACTCTTAAATAAGTCAAGACTTATTGCAGATCTTTATCGACTAATACAGGCGGTGAAAACGAAGCTTAAAAAAAATCAACAGTTTTAAAAGTTAACTGATTATAGTGGTTGGATGACGCTGTATAATAGTAAAATTGTATCTATGTCTAGGTGAAAATATGCCTGTGATTTTTTAGTCACTTTACATACAGCTAATTCATGAAATAAGTAATCACTAAAGAAACGTCAGATAAATCTTATAGATCATCGGCTCTTTCACAATCACTTATGATTTTCTGATTAAGAGACTATTATATTTTCTTGTAATAGTTTTTTCGTCTAATCTCTACGATTTCACTGTAATGTCTCCTTTCTGTTGTAATCCTTCGACCCTCAAGATACCGGATGTGTTCCTATTTCGAGGTCCATTGTTAGTGCTAATTACTGTTTGTATCATTTTTGTTAAATAAACTATTTTTCACTTTATTGTTGTGCTAAGAGTGAGAACTTTTCTCAGTGTCTTCTACTGTCACTTAGTTCTATGGCGATGATGAATCTTGGTAGCATCATCGACGCCTCGCTTCTTTAGTTGTACTGTTTCTAACCAACTTCCGCGCGGACGCCAACACCCACTATGCATATACAATTATACATAGCACCAAGAATATACCTACTTTTCTACTTTCATTGGCACTTTCATATCATGTAGATATGTATGTATGTATACGGGCTTTTTTCCGCAACTAGACTCTTTTTAATTGGGTCCTTTTTGCGTGAGGATGGAGTAGGCTTGCCCAGCACCTACTACCCTCTCAGCTTAGTCGACCATGTCCAGAGGAGAGAACTTGTCAATACTTCTGGAGCCTACTAAGCCGCGGGTTTCATCACGATGTTTTCCTTCACCATAAGAGCAATGTCAATTAGCGCACATAAATTTTTCTTAAGAAAAATACATTGGTGCACGGCCGGCTGGGATTTGAACCCACGACCTTCAGAATGAAAGTCGGGGTATCTACCACTAAGCGAACATCGCTCTATTTTATGTAGATAGTCGGTAGTAAATATTCGATTGCAATGAATGATATGTTTGTTTAATAAGATAACCAGCAACACTTCGCGGTTTCACCCGCGTAACTCCCGACCCTTGGGGAATATCGAAATATAAAATAGCCAATAGCCTTCTTCGAAAAATGGACTATCCTACACAAAGGTATTTCGATTCGAACCAGTAGTTCCTGAGATTAGTGCGTTCAAACAAATAAATTCTTCAGCTTTATATTATTAGTAGTAAAGATACAGGTACTTTAAAGTCCTTTGGCCTGATACACAGGAATTCCTAGTTCAAACATAATAATTGTTATTTACTCTTGTAAATTTAGTGTTTTAGTCATAAAAACAATGTTATGTAAAATGCGTTTAACATGTATTTGTTGTTTGCAATTCCACCGTTCCGAGCTTCGACCATACAACTTGGTTCCCAGGGAGCGATGGGGTATGTGTCTTTCCTGCTGGTATGAGAGTGGAAGGCGGCAGAGGGTCATGAGATATACTTACAAAAAACCTCCACATGTCTTACTAGGGCTACGGTGAACGCTGTAACAGTAAATCTGTGAAAAAGTTATCTTTCACCCATAGGTCCATAGTCAGCTCGTTTAGCTTTGTTACATTTTTGTTTATACTTTTAATATCATAGCTAAAGTAAGTCTGTTCGTACTCATATCTATACTTAAATTATAAAGCTGAAGAGTTTGTTTGTTTGTTTGAACGCGCTAATCTCAGGAACTACTGGTTCGAATTGAAAATATTTTTTTGTGTTGGATAGTCCATTTATCGAGGAAATAGCCTTCCTCGATAATCGAGGCTACTTTTTATCCTGATAATCCCACGGGATCGGGAGTTACGCGAGTGAAACTGCGGAGCGCTGCTAGTAAGTAAATAAATTATTTAATTGAGTAACGAACGATATCATTTCAAAAGTCAGAGGCATTCAAACGTTGGAAATTGTGAATTAGTTTTTGGTGAGATGTCAACGTTCGCCATCGATGTGATCCGGCATGATTTATTCTAGAGCTATTTAAAGTACCTGTATATAATTGAAGCTAGATTTCATTATTTATGGAAATTTATTATAGTGAAATGTGTATTACGAGTACCTACTTTCCAGGATTAAAAGTCTTCTAAAGCTTTACAATGCTGAATTTTAAACTGGAAATTGTTTAATTGCGAATACAAATTAGGTCACGGTTTAAAGAGTCGTTTCTATGTAAATCTAGGATTGCTGTGCGTTGAATTTCATGTTATGCATGGCTTTCTTCCAACAAAGTCGTCTTGTCTGTAGTTGGGTACTAGAAATACCTTCTTTATATATAACGAAACAAAGCATTTAATTTTAATTAAAATTAAAAATACTTAAATAATAAATGAATAAAAAAAAGACATACATATTTAACATTATAAATACAAAAATTAAGTGACCAGTTAGTCAAATAACCCGCCCCTTATCGTACCCGGCGTAAAGGTTCCCATAATGCAAGAAGCATTGCCACGCTGAATGGCGATGGCTAACATCTGCGCCAGAAACGAGCCGGAGCGGGAGTCACCCCCATTCCCCCTAATCCTAACACCCAACTCTTTAACTATTTTTTGGTGTCGTCTCCCCAGCACCCCAACGTCTCCATATAACTGAATTAAATGTTTTAAAGGTAATTTCATGTTTGTAATAACTTATAATAAATTGTATGATTTTTCAATTGAATACCTACCTACTTACGTAAGTTTAAATTATGTGGTTCAAATAGATATATAAATTGCCATTTGTCTGATAAGAAATAATAAAATAAATTGTGTGTAGGAATGAATACGGTCACACGCATCACTGCGCAGAATTTGTATAGACGTAAGATTTTATAAAAAAAAACAAATGGTTGTCTGTAAAATCGGTCGATAATTTTTTGTGATAACGTCCTAAGAAAACGATAAAAAAATTGAGATTTTTTGTTATTCCTTTAAATGTTAGTAAAAATATATTTTTCTTTTTCTTTCCTATTTTTACTCTTTTTCCTTACATATTTTTTATTCATTTTTTCGTTTATATTTTATTTGTCTTCTATTTGTCACTCGTCACCATAACACAAGCCCAGATAAGCAATATTATTATTAAATACTCTGTTTCCTCATGTTGCCATGTCGCATGACGTCACACATCGCGATCGGGACGCATGACGTGACACGATATTTCGTCAGACACTTTTTTGTGAATGTAGGTGTTCCATCAATTTATTAGAAACCTAATTAGTATATAGACATTCGAAGAGATATATATTTAGGTTGTACTTGTACTTGTATACAGGCTGTTTTCCGCCATTGGACCCTTTTTATTTGGGTCCTTTTTGCGTGAGGATGGAGTAGGCTTGCCCAGCACCTAATACCCTCTCAGCTTAGTCGACCATGTCCAAAGGAGAGAACTTGTCAATACTTCTGGAACCAACTAAGCCGCGGGTTGCATCACGATGTTTTCCTTCACCGTAAGAGCAATGTCAATTAGCGCACATAATTTTTTCTTAATAAAAATACATTGGTACACGGCCTGCCGGGATTCGAACCCACGACCTTCAGAATGAAAGTCGAGGTATCTACCACTAAGCCAACACCGCTGTTATTTAGGTTAAGGTTACTGTTATTGTTAGGATCTAAGCCCGCTAGAAAGAATCAGTGGTGGCTTCGGCAATATTAATATAGTTTTTGTGCTCATGATGAAAAAAAATTACTGCAGAAGAGAATGTGATCGATACTGTGAAAATAGAAAATTATTAATGAGGAAGTGTAAAATAGAAAAATGTTTTGCAAATTTTAATACAATGTCGTTTTGGCAAAATATCTTATTATTCACATATTTTTAGTAAGTTTTTGACTAATGAGTAGGTAAGTAAAACTTTTGAAAAGAAGAATTGTGGCGGCCATTTTTCAACATTTACACAGTAGCTTTAAGTTTAAAAATGGCCAAAAATATTTTGCAAATTTTGACGGGCAACTTACTTACCTACATACGAATATCGCAAGTTAAAAAAAAGATTGTAAAAAAAAACATGATCACCACTTATTATGTCTTAGAATTTAGACATGCATCTAAAGTCTAGGGACCTAGATCAATTCGAAAATTACCATCTAATATCTCGTGATTTAGGCTCTCGGTTCCTGTTCCTGGAATTATTACACTTAAGCCCCCTGACTGCCTCAACCAACTCACCTTCTCATTCAAGACTTCTCATCTATACTAATACTAGCTGTGCCCCGCGGTTTCACCTGCGTAAGTCCCGATCCCGTGGGAATATCGAAAACAATATCCTATGTCCGTCTTATGATTGTAAGCTACCTCCCCACCAATTTTCAGCCAAATCGGTTTAGCCGTTCCCGAGTTATAAATGGTGTAACTAACACGACTTTCTTTTATATATATAAAGATTATAAAGAGGTAATGTTGGTAACAAGTTTGTATGTATGTATGTTGGGGGTAATCACCGAAACAACTGAACCGATTTCAAAAACACTTTCACCAATAGAAAGGGAAATTATTAGGGAATAACATAAGTTATAACTTATTTTCAGAAAATTGGTGATCCGTAAGATAATTGCAATATTGTAGCGTGCCCTGTGAAAACTATTGATGATAAAACAAAATAATGTATTACAAGTTTGTAGGCTTTATTATTGTCTACAAAAAAGTCCGCGAGGCAATATACCCATTTATTACAGTTAATCTTTTTTCGATATTCCCACGGGATCGGGACTTACGCGGGTGAAACCGCGGGGTACAGCTAATGTTCCTATAAAGATAGTAGATATATCGACAAATAAATCCGGCATCACAGTCTCAAGCTACCGCAATTTGCCAATCACCGGCCTACAAAAATCTTTAAAAATAATTTTATTAAGTTCATCTAACTGGTTCTCGTTTAGTGTGTCTGTCAGTTTGTCGGTCATCATGCGCAGGCGCAGTGGCCCGGTTTCGCTCGCTGCGTACACCGCGCACGTTGCGTCATCGAACATCATTTTCGTAAAACCGACAGCAATTATTGTATTTTTCTTTGGTTTTCAGTTACTTAAGAAGGTATTATATGTACAGTCGGCTGCATAATTGCAGCCCACGGTAGAGTTCGAAAAGTACTATTATTGCAATGTTTTCATTCTAATAATTTTTGTTTGATAAATTTATGAGTTTATGACTTTAAACTTAAGCATCTACAAAAACAAAAAAACTAAAGCAGGTGTCTAGAATCTTGCTTGTGTTGAAAACATTAGTTTAACAGCCGTTTTGGAGTTCTACGGTGGATCTGCAGTTATGCAGTCGCGTACCTTCTAACCTTTACACAACAATTCCTATGCACTTATCTATCTAAAGGTCTAATTTTTCTCGTGCTGGACGGGGCGTGATATTTTAATATGAAACGATATCAAAAAATGTTTAAAAACCACGAACAGTTTATGAACGATGCACGTCACGTCTCCGTCCCTTCCGACGTTTTTACTTTTGCGTGCGCAGCGATCTTTAATCACACTTCATTAAAGTGTAAGGTATCAATGTAATCTACATTATCCTCATACCAAGTTTTATTGAAATCTGTTCAGTATTTTCGGAGCCTATTCAAGACAAAAAACAAAGAAACATTAAAATTTTCATCTTTATAATATTAAGTATATAATATAGATAGATGTATTTGTTGTGTGTATAATAAAGTATTCTATAATAAGCAACCGATAACTGACCACTATATTGAACGCAAACAAAAACCATGCATTCGTATATATGTATATCTCACACAGCGCAATAAATAAATATTTTACGACGTTTCACACAGCACCATCTAGCGAAAAAAAGGTTTCTTAAAGTGAAAAATAATCCTCTCCCTAAAGACGCTAGAGAATAATTTCTTAGTTTTAATAAATGTTCATGAAAATAATAAGCAGTACCTATTCTTAATTTAAGAATATTGGTTTTAAATAAAGAATACCTACTGCTTATCATTTAAAGATGTTTTAACCCCCGACGCAAAAACGACGAGGTGTTATATAAGGTTGACGTGTATGGGTGTGTGTGTCTGTCTGTGGCATCGTAACTCCCGAAGGGATGAACCGATTTTGATTTTGTTTGAAAGGGGTGTTCTTAGATGTGTTTGAACGAAATCAGTTCAGCCATCCGAAAGTTATGGGGGATAAAAATGGGGGGTTTAATATTAAAACCAGTAACCTATTCTGATACCGAGTTTCATAGCAATCGGTCCAGTAGTTTGTGCGTGAAGGAGTAACAAACATACACACACACACACACAAACTTTTACATTTATAATATTAGTAGGATTAGTAGGAAGTATTTTTTTCTATGTATGTGGGAGAACTTTTAGATTGCGTAGGTATGATCGTCTACCATCCATCATACAAATTGTCCTTCAGAACGTTTTCTCAGTAGAGTCGTAGTACTTACATACAATCGGCGACGTAGTTTATAATACCCAATTTGATTAGAGAGAGCGGATATTCCCAATTTGTCCTGGGCTCGCGGGCCCCCTCGGGCTCGTACTGTACAGTACAAACACGTGGGTTCAACATACCTAGTCACCTAGCAAGTCCCTAGAACGTTTATTATAGACGTTCCGTCACTTTAACTCTATGAATTTGCACTTGTAAATAACAATTTGATTTAGAAAAACTCGTGCCGGATATGCAGAAAAAATGACAGGACCCTAAAGTTCTACTTAAGTTCAAAATAACAAAGTCAAAGTCAACATTTACTTTATTCATTTGGCACATACAATTTGCATTTAATCACATTGAAAATTCTTAAAATCAAATTTAGAACTAGAGTTCTAAAAGAGGAGACCCACTGGGGGTTCCAGGGGATTCTAGAGTGCAGACCCACTGTAGACAGTGGATTTCCAGTTTTGTTATCTAACCGTACTTCAAGAAAACGAATTATGCTGATCTGTCCCATTGCTTTGTCTCATTAAAGGGACAGATCGAACATAAAAGTTTCATTTGTCCCCTTGTTAGCAGCGCGGGGACAGATTGAACTTTATTCAACACTTAACGCTTTGATCTGTCCCTCGTCAGCGATAGGCGGACAAATCAAACTGTTAAGAGCTGAATAAAGTTCGATCTGTCCCCTCGTTGCTTACAAGGAGACAAATCAACCGTTTTTCTTCGAACTGTCCCTTTAATGAGACAAAGCACTGGGACAGATCGAAATAATTCGTTTTCTTGCAAACCCACTGTAGACAGTTCTCGTTGCAGACCCACTGTAGACAGTGGATTTCCAGTTTTGTTATCTAACTGTACTTCAAGAAAACGAAGTATTCCGATCTGTTCCAGTGCTTTGTCTCATTAAAGGGACAGTTCGAAGAAAAAAGGTTGATTTGTCCGCCTATCGCTGACGAGGGACAGTTCAAACCGTTAAGTGTTGAATAAAGTTCAATCTGTCCCCGCGCTGCTAACAAGGGGACAAATGAAACTTTTTTGTTCGATCTGTCCCTTTAATGAGACAAAGTAATGGGACAGATCAGCATAATTCGTTTTCTTGAAGTACAGTTAGATAACAAAACTGGAAATCCACTGTCTACAGTGGGTCTGCACTCTAGAATCCCCTGGAACCCCCAGTGGGTCTCCTCTTTTAGAACTCTAGTTCTAAAATTGATTTTAAGATTTTTCAATGTGATTAAATGCAAATTGTATGTGCCAAATGAATAAAGTAAATGTTGACTTTGACTTTGTTATTTTGAACTTAAGTAGAACTTTAGGGCCATTTAGTTTAGTAAAGTCAATCAATTTCAAGAAGGAGTTTAAAGTCCTGTTTGAATTGCAAATAATTTTATTATAGCAATTTTATAACTCTTTGGTGGGTCTGCAATTATGCTTACTTAGCTATTTTGATTTCTTCCAATAAAACCAAACATTGTAAAAATCATACTTTGGACCAACTGACCACCAAATCACCAGCAACTGGTGGCTGAGTTGGGAATTCTATTTCTCATCTGATCACTGGTGGTCAGTTAAGAAATTAAAGTGTCAACTAATAACAGTTCGACAGGGAAAATCTAACTTTTTAAAGTATGTACTCCTAGATACTTACTTCTTACGAGTTGAAAATACTTATTTTAAGTCGATAGGCGTATTATAAGTAAATTTTCCTCATTTTTAGCCCACTTTAAAAAAAGGAGGAGGTTCTCAAACGGTTGTATGTTTTTTTTTCATAGTAATTATTACTTAAATTAACACTTACTCTGACTCTTTAACTGACTTTAAAACAGAAGGTTCTCTATCCGCCGCGTCTATATTTTTCTACTTCTTTTATACGTTTAAAATTATAATAAAATATCACTTTAGTATACATACTTAGCTATCTACCTACTTTGTTTTGGTGTTGGTTAGTTTCTAATAGACTGGTTGCCATGTTGAGTAACCGTTGGGCAACCCAAGGGCGTATGTCCTAAATCACTTTATACGTTAGTTAAGCGTTTATTGGCTGTGTGTAGTACTTGCCTCGTTTTAAGTACCAAAACAAGTACCAAAATCAATTAGACCAAAAACAATTACCCCCTTATTCCAAAACGAGGTTTAAGGATAGTCCGAGATGTGGATATAAATCTTAGATTTAGATACAGATTTACTCGTGAACTATAGTCTAAACACTATCCCTATAGATGATATAGGGTACTATAGTCAAAATACTATTCCTATAGATTATACAGGGAACTATATTCTAAACACTATCCCTATAGATTATATAGGGATAGTATTTAGACTATAGTTCACGAGTAAATCTATATCTAAATCTAAGGTTTAAATCCACATCCCGGACTATCCTTAAACCTCGTTTTGGAATAAGGGGGTTCGTTTTTTAAACCAAGAACAAAATCTATTAGTTCTTACTTCATAAGACCAAGTTACAAAATCAATTATTTCTTAATACCAAGGCGTATAGAAAACCAAAGCTTTTCAAGACTTTTTTCCATTATTTGAAGTTCAATTGACATAAAAACTTAAAGCTCACGCATTTTTGTGACACGATAAGCGAACAGCCACATATGACGTAGAAGGTTCGATAACCGCCATTGAAAAAGTATTTGTGTAGTGATTCAAACATTACTTGTATGATACGAACAGAATGTATCCAAGTTTACATACCAAGTTTTATCAAAATCGGTCCCGTCGCTTTAGAGCTTATTAATAATTATTATCACCTTTTAAACAAAAAAAACTTGATTATTAACGTTGAGCATGTTTGATATTTTGGAATGGTTAGGGAATAATTTTGCACCAATTGCTTTATCAGTATAAAAGTACTATCATTTATGTGGTAGAATACAATATTCATTTATTGCGCTATCGTACACAAACATGACAATTTATATTACATTAAAAATTTAACACTTTCGCCGCGCCGTAGAGAGGGGATAGCTGTCTACTCTCCATCCGTCTTACGCTTTTTCGATTAGGTCACGTGTCCTGACGCGAGTTTAAGATTTTATACCCATTACAGAAAAAGTGCTCAACGCCGCTAAAGAAGTTTTCACTTCAATAATTCATAGTAATTATTTCCCGGGTCTTAATAGCGTGTTTTTTATTATTATTTCGCTTACCACAACTCCCTCCTCGTCCTCGCGACCATGACTATTGTAACATAGTCGAAACGTCGAGGTCAAGAGAAATAAAAATAAAAAATACGCGATTAAGACCCGGGAAAATAATAACTATGTATAAAAATCGTGTGAGTTTAAAAAGTTTATAAAATAATTTTCCAAATCGGTCCAGGCGTTTTCGAGTAATCGGCGAACATAAATAAAGAAACGCGACGAATTGAGAACCTCCTCCTTTTTTGAAGTCGGTCAATGACTACGAATCGGTTTTAAATTTTGCATACAGATTTCGATCTCTACAACAATAAAGTCGTGGGCTAGGGCTAGTATTAGTAAATCATAGGATTATCTATTTATTGCACAATCCACCAAAGAAACAACAACATCGTTTATAAATAAAATCACCCGTTATTCATTAAGAGCGAAGTGTTTTTGTATAAAGTTAGCGGTTCCTTTCACAGGTTGGTGAGTAGAGCTGTTGGCTAACCGGACAATAGTATTGACAAATGAGAACACATTCTCTGAGGTTGACGAATTGCAATGTTTAACATCATTATGTTAGTACTAGCTTCGCTCCGCGGTTTCACTGGCGTAACGTAACCCCCCTTATTCCAAAACTAGGTTTAAGGATAGTCCGAGATGTGTATTTAATTAAACCTTAGATTTAGACACAGATTTACTCGTGAACTATAGTTTAAACACTATCCCTATTTAATCTATAGGGATAGTGTTAAGACTATAGTTCCCTATATAATCTATAGGGATAGTGTTGAGATTATAATTCACGAGTAAATCTGTTTCTAAATCTCGGACTATCCTTAAATGTTTTGGAATAAGGGGGTATGAGTCTGTCTGTCTCAAAATTGCAGCCCACCGTAGAGATAAAAAAATACTATTATCGGAATGTTTTTATTCTAATAAATTTTTGGAGTCCTCCGGTAGGTCTGTAATTCTGACTCAGACCGAACTTACCTTCTTTATGGATATTGTGAACGTCTTTTAACAAAATGGTACTTTGGACGTAGACTTTAACAAACTATTTTATCACGTCCTACTTACTTCACGTGATATTAAATAACATTTCACATGTTTATACATTCTTTAAATTAAATCACGTCTTTTTTAAGATGCCGTACCCAAAGCGTAAAAACGGGACCCTATTACTAAGACTTCACTGTCCGTCCGTCCGTCTGTCTGTCCATCTATCTGTTTCGTTTCATCTATTTTCATCACGGTTTATAAACTGTATCTTATAAACCGTGATGAAAATTAAATGATGAATCTATTGAGAGGTACCAACTCCCTAACATGCACTGAAAAAATATTATATCAACTGTGTGATTGTATTCATATTTTTATTGATTATCACTAGCTAATCACATACGGCGAGACTCTGTTGTAAGTTTGAGATAGCTTCAAAAATTTTCCATTGGCTCTGCTGTCGTCCGGTCTCAGCTACTTGTTGGATCCATGACAGGTCGGACAATGCACTTATCATCCTGCCTATGTACGTAGGTTACTACCAATTACTCATAATGAGTTCATTATGATAAATATTAGGTAAGTAAGTACCTATAGAAAGAAAGAAAAGACCTATACTTTTTCTAAAAGACATACCGATCGCTTAAAATGTATGTTTCAATCATGTTACTTTACTGTAGTTAAGGACTATGAAAGAATATAAATGTCTCTCATCTATTCACATGTGTGGCCTGAAATTTATAAAATGAAGACTGGACTTTGTTAATTTAAGGCGCTCTTCCAGTACCGTGTGTAGGTATTCACATTACCTTAGCCCCCGCTCTCAAAGACGTAGCGTGCTGCGTGCTAACTGTTATATTTGATCGATATGCAAAACATTTTAGCATTATTATCCACAAATATAGTTCCTAGAGGTCAAAACCTATCATTTGATTCATTTTTAGAAACAAACGTTAACTATTTTTGAATAAAACCCGATAAACGATATAATAATTCTCTGTTTGTAACATTTTTTTTATCGAACGAAGTTGTTCATATCATGTTTTCAGCCACAATAAACAAAAATATGGTTATTAAACTACAATATCCAAATAACAAAAAAAGAGTATTTGATTACTTAGAGTTGCTTAAAACAAAGGTCGATTTTGGTAGCTTTATTAGCACCTGCCCTTAAGCACGTTGCCTTACTAAGCAAGTAGGTAGACAATAAAAATTACAAATAAATAAATATTGCAGGACTATTTACACAACGCCTTCTAGCCGCGAACTAAGCAACTAGGCTTTTGTTATAGTGGCTAGACAACGGTTATAATACTTTTTTTGTAAATACATACATAATATACATCATTCAGAAACATTCAGCCTAGAACCAAATCATTATCTTCTTGCCCTTATTCCAATTTATTTGGGATCGGCGCCGTATGTCTTCTTCTTCCATTCACTCAGTCGTCATCTTATCGTTCACATTCATCTCTCTCATGTCTTGCCTCACGCAGTCCATTCATCTTTTCTTAGGCCGTCCTCTTCCTCTCCATACCTCTACATTCATACTCATTCTTCTAGTTACATGCGTCTCTTCTCTTCTCATCACATATCCATACCAACTCAAACGGTTTCCTTTTACTTTTTCAGTAACTGGTGCTACTTTCAGGCTTCTTCTAATATACTCATTCCTCATTTTATTCATCCTCGGACCAGAACCAAATATCTGTACATAAATACTTGTTTGAGGCGGGAATCGGACCCGCGTCGCAGGCAGATGCCTCTGAGATCGTCATGGATATTGTTACCTACGAGTATCTTGTCCTACTTAATTTCGTATGCATGATGAATCGCGTTCGCTGTCGAAAGCGAAAATAAAAGTAAAAGTCGTATTATTTCTATGAAAAAGCTACCAGTAAGTAGTAGTCTTGTTTAAATTATTCTAGAATTGTCTACAGGATAGCTAAATTATCTAAACTCATAAGAGCGGTGTTGGCTTAGTAGTAGATACCTCGACTTTCATTCTGAAGGTCTTGGGTTCGAATCCCGACTGGCCGTTCACCAATGTATTTTTCAATTATGTGCGCTAATTGACATTGCTCTTACGGTGAAGGAAAACATCGTGATGAAACCCGCGGCTTAGTTGGCTCCAGAAGTATTGACAAGTTCTCTCCTCTGGACATGGTCGACTAAGCTGAGAGGGTAGTAGGTGCTGGGCAAGCCTACTCCATCCTCACGCAAAAAGGACCCAATTTAAAAGTGTCCAATGGCGGAAAACAGCCTGTATACAAGTACAAGTAACTGAACTCATTCTGAACTGTTTCTAGCCGCTTTGTCTGGTCGTTGTCATCAACACAAGGAAGTCGCACTTAGTCATAACTTCATTCCAATGTTGACTACATCGGATAGGAGCGTGAGGTGGTGATCCAACTAGTTGGACCATTGGGACTTTTTGGAAGATTAAGTTGGACCACGACACTAGTTGGAGGGAGGTACAAGTGCGGCGTGGTGGTCCAAATATTTAAAAATCAGTTTTTTTGTTATCCGAATATTATGTTGTTTGCTTCTTGTGGTGCAATAAATGAATGTCTTTCTATCTATCCCCATAAAACGTCACTATGCCGATATTCATTCAAATCGGTCCAGCCGTTTGACCGTGAATAGAGAACAAACAAACAAATCAATAAAAACATTATAAATAGATTAATAAGGCATTCCGCAAATACGTTCAATCAACTTGCTAGGTCCACCCGTTCCTGAGAAAATCAGTGGACGTTAAAAAATCATATCGTCTTCTTCACATGGTGGCCGACATTCCAACATAAGATCTAACTACGATGTCGGTAAAGGTCAGAATATTATCTAACAGTATTGTCGCTGCCCCCACCTGATGTTGTTGCGCACGCGACGATCGCGAGAAAGGACCCACTGACACCATTCTCTTGGGCGCAGGGTTCCCACCTACAACTTTAATAATTTAACTCGTGCCTGCAGTACCTACATGTACTTACTTTCGCTTTAATAAGTTTAATAAAGGTATGAAAGTGCATTAAGCAGACCTAATATATAATTACTAAAGTTGTTTTTGAGCAATTAATAAAAACTTTTTGGAGCAGGAAAAAGAAATGACATTACTTAAATATTTTGTTTTTAACTGTTAAAGAGTGGTTATCTCCGAACTTCACATTTCTTTATTGTGACACAATTTACCATCAAGTCTGTTAGCTATTGCCCGCGACTTCGTACGCGTAGTAGTTTTGTTTTATGTACTAAAACCTTCCTCTTGAATCACTCTATTTATCAAAAAACCGTATCAAAAACCGTTGCGTAGTTTTAAATATCTAAGCAAACATAGGGACAGACAGCAGGAAGCGACTTTGTTTTATAGTGTGTTGTCATATACAGTTATGTATTTACAGAAAAGTATACAAGTATTCTATTTGTTGACTGACCACCATAACACAAGCCTAGTCGGTTAGATTTAGGCTAGATGAGCTGCAATATTTAGTTACTTGTTTCTGAATATTAAGCATATTTTTACAAAAAAACTATTTTTACTTTTATAATATAAATATTCTATCCGTTATCTAGCACCCATGACACAAGCCTAGTTGCTTAGCTTGAGGTTAGATGGCGCCGTGTAAAATTTTCTACAATATTTACTTATTTTTATTTTATTTTTTTATTATTCAATATTAAAATAAATAAATATTGCAGGACATTTCACACATCGCCATCTAGCCCCAATCTAAGTAACTAGACTTGTGTTATGGGTGCTAGACAACGAATATACTACTTATATACTTTTCTTTTGTAAATATATACTTATAATACAGAACAACCAGACCACAGACAAATATCTAAGCATAAATACTTGTCTGAGGCGGGAATCGAACCCGCAACCCTGTGTTTGGCAGTCCGGCATGGTAACTATTGTGCCAACTGGGTCGTCGGAAAAGTATTTAGTAAGAAAAAGTATTTGCACACATGACACAAGCCTAGTTGCTTAGCTTGGGGCTAAATGGTGCCAGGTAAAATGTTCTACAATATTTATTTCATTTTTTTTATTATTCGATATTTTTTAAGTAGAACTCAAAGTGACAACCCTGACGGCGTGTTTTCGTCAACATAGCCCACTGACCGGTCCAGCCCTTACTTACATAACTGTATCACTTGAGTTTGTTTTGGAATACATATGTTAAATAATTATGTAAATTAAGAACTCTGTCCTTGGAATGATGACCAAAATAAAATGATATAGGTACCTGATTACTTAGTTTTCTGTGATTTTATTGTTTGTTGAAAATCGGTTCAATATAGCTTATTGCCGTAAATCAGAATTTAAAAAAATAACTGGCTTGCTTTCTATGAGAGAGAGAGAGAGAGAGAAACACGCGTACGCCGCACGGCATACAACTATAACAAAAAGTGTCGTTACAACTTTTGGTATTAATCTTTTCCGTCTAGCCTCCTTTCGCAACGCGCGATAAGGAACTTCGTTCCAAAAAACATCAGTTTTTAAATAAGTACCAAATAGGTCAGCGTTTAACCACTATTTGACACGTTGGTTATTGATGTGGTGCGGTCTAAGATGTAGCACACTTTCCTAGAAGTTACCTAAACGCCCGTGACTTAAAATCCTCCAAAAAAAATGGGGGTCTAATACTCATAATTACAATCAACCCTATGAGATTGCATAGTACGCTCGAACGCATAGATCCGCAAATAAGACGCTGAAGAGTTTGTTTTTTGTTTGAACGCGCTAATCTCAGGAACTATACTGGATCGTATTGAAAACTATTTTTGTGGATAGTTCATTTACCGAGGGAGGCTATAGGCTACTTATTATTTTTATATTCCCACGGAAACGGGACTTACGCGGGTGAAACTAGTGTATCTATCTTATATATATAAAAGAAAGTCGTGTTAGTTACACCATTTATAACTCGGGAACGGCTAAACCGATTTGGCTGAAAATTGGTGGGGAGGTAGCTTACAATCAGAAGACGGACATAGGATATTTTTTTCGATATTCCCACGGGATCAGGACTTACGCAGGTGAAACCGCGGGGCACAGCTAGTATATATATAAAAGAAAGTCGTGTTAGTTACACCATTTATAACTCGGGAACGGCTAAACCGATTTGGCTGAAAATTGGTGGGGCGGTAGCTTACAATCATAAGACGGACATAGGATATTTTTTTCGATATTCCCACGGGATCGGGACTTACGCAGGTGAAACCGCGGGGCGCAGCTAGTTATACATAAAAACGTTCCTCTTGAATCACTCCATCTATTCAAAAAACCGCATCTAAATCCATGGCGTAGTTTTAAAGATCTAAGCAAACATAGGGACAGACAGCGGGAAGTGACTTTGTTTTTTACTATGTAGTGAAAGTGATTATTATTATTTTTGATAATTATTATATTTCATTCGGATTTTTTTACTAAACCAAGAAATTATTGTCTAGTGTCTTTATGGATAGTATTATTTCTTGCTTTAAGAAACCTTTTTCTCCCTGTATATAGGATAGTTTTCTTGCTTAAAGAAACCCTTTTCTCTCTGTATATAGGATAGTTTTCTTGCTTAAAGAAACCCTTTTCTCTCTGTATATAGGATAGTTTTCTTGCCTGAAGAAACCCTTTTCTCTCTGTAACTAGGATAGTTTTCTTGCTTTAAGAAACCTTTTTCTCTCTGTATATAGGATAGTTTTTTTGCTTTGATATATTAAACTTCTTGCAATTGACATACGTAAATGTAGAGTCTTCATGTAGAGTTAAATTAATCACAGCCGTCTACCATCTGCTGGCTATTTGAGCTGGCAAATTATCTTGTTATGTACTTAAATCGGTTAACCCGGACATGGCCTAATTAGGTTTTCAAATTGAATTTACGATACATTCGGCATATAATACCTATATACCTACTTCCTTATTTATATCTGATAAAGAAATGCCTTATTTAATTATCTACCTTCGAATATGCACTTCATTACTTTTAATAGTCAATGTATTGTACAGTCGGCTGCATAGTTGCGGCCCTCGGTAGAGTCCGATAATTACTATTATTGGAATGTTTTCATTCTAATAATTTTTGTTTGATTAATTGATGAGTTAGAAGACTTTAAACTTCACCTAAAGCAGGTGTCTAGAATCTTGCTTGTGTTGAAAACTCTTATAACAGCCGTTTTGGAGCTCTATGGTGGCTCTGTAATTATGCAGCCGACCGTACCTAGTTGTTAAGTATTTAAAATATTGTAGACTTTTGCATGCAGTCACTTACTCGTACTTAGTCGCACACCAGAATTTTTTTAGTGATTTTTGGTGTTTCGAATGTTTTTTTTTTAAGTTTTCTAATAGTTTAAAAATAGTACATTACGATATAAGTGTGGTAAATTGATCTTTGCATAGAGGCGGTTTATGACGGGCGAGCGGTAGCGAGCGTGTTAAAGAAGCTAACATGCAAAGATCAATTCCACACGTTTTTTATCACAGTTGCGAATAAAATAAAAGACTTGAAAAGAAAACAAAATAATAACTAACAAAATATTTGTGATAAGTCTATGTTTACATTTTTTTAAGGCAATATTTTTTTCTTAATTATGCTCCGGAAAGGCCAGGCTAAAGACTTTTAACCTATACAGCCTCGTCTGACATACAATATTTTTTAGGGTTTTTTCTATTTCTTTTTGCGTCGGGGGTTAAGAACAAAATACAATGGTACGGAAAATCAATATATTTAAGTAAAGAAAAAACAAAAAATAAACAACTCAATTTTTAATCGTTTTCTAAGTCATTATCACGTAAAATTTTCGTTCATAAACCGACCTTAGAGACAACCATTTTTGCTAGGTACCTACCTTTTTTATACATCAAAACAGTACAACCCAGATAAATTATGAATGTTTCACCTACCTAACATGTATTTAGCAGTAAGATATGTATTTAACTTATCGGGATAACTTTATAGCACTAGGTTGGCAATGTAAAACGCACGCGTGCATAATATGTTGCATAATATATGTATAATGATTATGAGCCTAAAAGCCGTTGAATAAGATCCACTTTATGAGCAACTGTGATAAAAAATACCTATATATTGTGACCAAAGGGCTGGCTGCTATTTTGGCCAATGGATCGACATTGCGGCCTGCGTTTTGAGGTGAAAAACAGTATAATACATATGAAGATGTTGCTAAAGATGTCACTTAAATTCTGCCTAATACCAAATACTTACCTATTTGTACTCACCTTTGGGTATTATTTTACGCTTAATTAAAACTAAATATTACAAAAAACATAAAAAATAAACCACATAACAAGAGCGGTGTTGGCTTAGTGGTAGATACCTCGACTTTCATTCTGAAGGTCGTGGGTTCGAATCCCGGCCGACCGTGCACCAATATATTTTTCTTAAGAAAAATTTATGTGCGCTAATTGACATAGCTCTTACGATGAAGGAAAACATCGTGATGAAACCCGCGGCTTAGTTGGCTCCAGAAGTATTGACAAGTTCTCTCCTCTGGACATGGTCGGCTATGCTGAGAGGGTAGTAGGTGCTGGGCAAGCCTACTCCATGCTCACGCAAAAAGGACCCAATTAAAAAGGGTCTAATAGCGGAAAACAGCCTGTTTACAAGTACAAGTACAAACTACATAATAGCAGGTCATTAGATAAATATTTACTTTATTGTCAATCCGAAAAACAATTCGTTTGTTTAATTTCTATTAAACCTTCTAGTGGCCCTTATAACCCGCAGGTACCTTATTATATATTCTGTGTTAATTACTTAATATTAATTTAATTTGGCACGAACAAAGGAAACGTTTATCAAAACTAAGTAAGTGTGTCAAGAACAATGTATTATAATATCGAAGCAAAAAACTACCTTAGGATGTGCCTTAAATAAAGGACCTACTCATCATCTATACTAATATTATGAAGCTGAAGAGTTTGTTTGTTTGAACGCGCTAATCTCAGGAACTACTGGTTTTAATAGAAAAAATATTTTTGTGTTGGATAGTTCATTTATCGAGAAAGGCTATAGGCCTACTTTTCATTTGATATTCCCACAGGATCGGGACTTACGCGGGTGAAACCGCGGAGCGCAGCTAGTTGTATTATAAACCTAGCTGCGCCATGCGGTTTTACCCGCGTAAGTTCCGATACCGTAGAAATATCGGGATAAAATGTTGCCTATATGTTAATCCAGGTCTCCAGCTATCTACATACCGAATTTCATTGCAATCGGTTTAGTAGTTTTAGCGTGAAAGACTAACAAACATATATACTTTTACATTTATAATAGTAGTAGGACTAGCTGAGCCCCGCGGTTTCACCCGCGTAAGTCCCGATCCCGTGGTTAAATCGGGATAAAAATTAACGCTACTCCCAATGAATCAAGTTTCATCAAAATCGGTATCGTCATTTCGGAGACAAAACAAAAACAGACATACAGACAGACAGACAAGAAAGTGATCTTACAAGGGTTCCTTTTTTAACCTTTTGAGGTACGGAACTTTAAAAATAGGAAACTTCGTTCCAAAAACAACGACTGTTTCCTCCCTGGATAAAGACACTAGCACAAATATTTTTGTGCCATAAAACCTATAACTACCATGACTATGCCCCTATGTTTTGTTTTTTTCATTTTCCAATTATCATAGAAATTAAGATTTAAAAACAAAAAAAAAACAAAACATAGGGGCATGGTCATGGCAGTTATAAGTTTTATGCAACAAAAATTGCTCTAGTGTCATTATCCAGGGAGAAAACAGTCGACTACGTTTGTATGGAGGTACCCTTTTTTCCTTTCTACATAATTATTTACAAATAGTAGGTAAATAGCACCATTCGTCTATTGGTTCGAGCGTACAGTCAGGCAGTCAGGTCTTTGATAAAGATGTAGATTATCTGCATAGTTTATACCCACGATATATTAATTAACCCAATAATAAATGACGTCTACCTACTAATCTAAGAAGAAAGTTTACATAACTTACCCGTGCCGCTGACCGAGGCGAGTGTTTGCGACATTACTTACGTCATACCAAGTCTAGGGCCCTACCGCGATAAGTGCGTCGGCTTCAAACCAACGCGTCGGCTTAGGCCGACCCGCGCCCCACACTGGGCGGTATTTTGAGCCCGCCTTTCATAGGATTTTTGAAAAATTAAGTGGTTTTATTTGTGTGTTTTAAGTATGCTGGATTGTCGGGGACATCAAAATATTCAAAAATAAGTAATTTTGGTTTTGTTATTTTTTAAAAACACCACAATCTATGACTTTGTTTTTTTTTTTAAATTACAACCAGAATTACTTATTTTTGAATGGTTTGATGTCCCCAAAAATCCTGCGTACTTAAAATACACGAAAAAAATCACCTAATTTGTCAAACTTTCTATGAAAGGCAGGCTCAAAATTCCGCCCAGTGTGGGGCGCGGGTTGGGATATCGACGTCGGCTTGAAGCCGACGCAATAAGCGCGGTTGGACTCCTGGTCCACTGTTTGCAATGTGGGGAAATTATACAGACAGGAGGCAAATTCTATACCTACGCTTGGTTAAATTGTTCTAGACCTCCGCCTACAGACAAAACGGAGAGATTTGGTGAAGGAATGTTAGCTATTTTCTAGACTAGCTTCAACTGCTATTTACTCCTCTAGAAATCCTTTGTCATTCAATTATTCACAACCTACCATTAAAGCTGACTCAGTTCTTTTCCATCCAAAGGTTGCCTGGAAGAAATCGCTTTCAGCGATAACGCCGTCCATTTGTGCAACTTACTTTCCAGCTATTGCTTTACTTTGTGTTTATCATGTTCTGTTTCTTTGTACTGTACAAATAAAGTTATCTATCTATCTAGCTCAGCGACCCAAAGTGGATCTTAGCCTCCTCAACGAGAGTCTTCCATCGCTCCGTGTCCTGCTCTATTTCTTGCCAATAGTTGTTGTGGAGGCTGACCTGCGCAAACTTCAAGACTAATTCTATTAGGTAAAATTTCGATAAGTCTTTTCATTGTGGATATGACATACGTACCCTTTTTTCATGTCTCTAAGACCAGTGGTTTAAGCTATGCGTTGATATTATCAGCCAGACGGTCATTCAGGACTTTGAATTTTATATTAATGGATAGACTTTTTTTGAACGTCGACCTGCTTTCTTTTATTAATATTATGGCTTCGCACGGCTTGTGCATTTAGCCAGTGTCAAGTTATATTTTGCATCAAACTATGACCCGATTTTCATAAATCGGGCCTAAAGTGTTTCAAAACAGTCAAAGTCGTCATAGTCCGTCAAGTCAGGGGCTATAGTAAAGCGGTGGCAAGTTTACCATAACCTTAATAGGAGATTTGGAGGCAACGAGAAAACTTCATGTTTGACCCTGATTTTTAATTTCACTACACTTGTGCACTTTCACAGAACTAAATTGAATAACATTCCACCAGAATTATACAATTCAACTCGGGTTACAACTAAGTTTCATGAAAATAAAACTGCAGCACGACATATTGTTAACTCGTTCCCGCCAAAAACGACCTGCTTTCGTATTGTCCCGCTTTGTGCACCGGGAACGCTGGGGAGGGATTTGTTCGATTAGGTTTAGTTTTAATTATTCAATTTTTTTATCGTTTTATGTATCTATTTTGTAATTGTTAATGTGAATAAAGTATATTCGAACGAAGTTCCTTATCGCGCGTTGCGAAAAGGGGCTAGACAGATAAAATTAAAACCAAAAGTTGTAACGGAGTTTTGGCGGGAACGAGTTAACAACATGTCGTGCTGCAGTTTTATTTTCATGAAACTTAGATGTAACCCGAGTTGAATTGTATAATTCTGGTGGAATGTTATTCAATTTAGTTCTGTGAAAGTGCACAAGTGTAGTGAAAGTAAAAATCAGTGTCAAACATGCAGTTTTCTCGTTGCCTCCAAATCTCCTATTAAGGTTATGGTAAACTTGCCACCGCTTTACTATAGCCCCTTTTTTTTTTTTTTTGGCCTGGGGAAACCCGGTCGGGTACCACTCCGTTATTGGGGCCAACGAAGTGGTTATGTCGGGCTCCAACCGACTAAAACCCCAGGGTGCTCCGTCTCGATGCCTATTGTCGGGGCTACCGGCATCGCTTTCGCATTCATCAGCAGCCCCGACGGCATTTGTCCGTGAGGACCCTCCTCTTACGAGGCTTTCGCCCCTCCCCCCTTGTTGCGACGCACCAGAGCACTTGGCACGTCGCAACCTCCTTCTCGGGGACCAAGCGGATGGACGCCAGACAGCCCCATGCCTGGACGCCCATGGTCCCCTGCGATGGGTCAGATAAGTAGCCCCATCGCCAGCCACTTCGGTCGCAGAGGACAGGGAAAGCGGCAACAACACACCGACAGTCCTCTTCCTCTGCGACCCCACCGCGTCCGCCATCTAACGGTGGCGGCCCCGTCAGGGCCACGGAAGGTAGGGGAAACGGCTCACCGCAATACCGGCAACCCTCTCCCGCCGTGGCCCTTACTCCTCAGTTGCGGTGCAGCCCATACTACACCGCAACCCGCCTCAGTCGCAGTACCGCCCATACAGCACTGCGACCTACCTCTAGTACCGCTCACACCGGACTTTGCGGGGAAGTCGGTGGAGCGGTCCCTCTCGGGCTAGCCAGCTCCTCCAGCCTGGCTTGGCCCTGGGTTCCTCTTGGCTTCACCGTGGTTGGCAAGGCCACGATTACTAAGCCCCCCCGCCACGACAAGGCGGGAACCCTCGGGGGGGTTACTATAGCCCCTGACTTGACGGACCATGACGACTTTGACTGTATTGAAACACTTTAGGCCCGATTTATGAAAAATCGGGTCATAATTTGATGCAAAATATAACTTGACACTGGCTAAATGCACACTTGCGAAGCCATAATAAAAGAAAAAAAAAATTGTAACGACACTTTTTGATTTTTTATTACAATTCCTTCACTAATTAATCGAAAAGAACTTCGTTCCATCCGGGTGTCCCTTGACACCTCTCAAGTTTTTAAGTATTTTTTTGACTTAGCTATAGATAGACTAACATATTATTGTGGAGTGTAAGTGAGTATTTTATCTATCTAGTTTCTGCTGGGTAAAATTTCGATTAGTCATTTCTTAGTGAATATTCAGTGATTCTTCAGGTCTTTAAGACCATCGGTCATATTAGCCAGGACACCAGTTAATTATTCAAGACTTTCTTTTCTTTTTTGACGATCCAGTTGGCACAATGGTCACCATGCCGGACTGCCAAACACAGGGTTGCGGGTTCGATTCCCGTCTCAGACAAGTATTTATGCTTAGATATTTGTCTTTGGTCTGGTTGTTTCTATGTATTATAAGTATATATTTACAAAAGAAAAGTATATAAGTAGTATATCCGTTGTTTAGCACCCATAACACAAGTGTAGTTACTTAGCTTGGGGCTAGATGGCGATGTGTGGAATGTCTTGCAATTTTTTTTTTTTTAACTTTGTAGATAGACTTACATTTTATTGAAAGCTCAAAACCCAACGGCTAAACTCAAAAACAATCCCAAATAAAACATTTAAATCATAAGAAATTGTAATAAGGAAAAAAATTAAACGGTTTTTTTTATTATCGTTGCCATGTTCTTTTTTAAAATAACCAAGTATTCTCAGAAGTACTTCCCCACCTACGAGTACCTACATGTAGGATATATTATTTTTCAAAATCTTTTTACTCCTGCGCTATTTACCTAAGAAATCTAAGGAGTGCGAAAAAAAATACCCACCTACTTCAACTCTCGCCCTACCCTACAAGAGACTCAATTTTTCGCAATAACAAGGTGTTCCAAAAAGTACAAATTATCTTTTACTTGGAAAACAGTCACATCCTACTATTGACACTGTTCTCCAAACAACGTGTCTGAGTAAACTTCTGACCATTTCAAGATGACTAAACGATCATTTTGTGATAATGAATCGATAAACTAATGTCCTTTAATGGGATTTTAAGTTCCCTTGTTCGTGCGTGTGACGCTTTCAGTTTCGTTGGAACTGATAAAGTTATACAAAAGCTCATCCATGTAAATACCTACTTATAATTATTAGTTCCTACATAAGTACCTAGGTAGGTACTAATAATAGAGCGGTGTTGGCTTAGTGGTAGATACCTCGACTTTCATTCTGAAGGTCGTGGGTTCGAATCCCAGCCGGCCGTGCACCAACGCATTTTCTTCAGATAAAAAGCACCGGCTTAGTAGGCTTCAGAAGTATTGACAAGTTTTCCTTCTGGGAATGGTCGACTAGGCTGAGAGGATAGTAGGTGCTGGGTAAGCCTACTCCATCCTCACGCAAAAAATACCCAATTAAAAAAAAGGTCTAATTGCTTAAAACAGCCCGTACAAGTACAAGTAAGTACCTACTTATTATTATTTTGGAAGAAAAGATACGTCTGTATTTACATGCAAGTATATAAAATCTAGACTAGAAAAAACTATAACAGTTTCTAATATATAGTATTTCTAAGTCTGTCTGTCTATCTTGTTTATCTTTCTGTAACCTGATCAATAAACAAGTAAAAACTGAGAAGTCAAAAAAAACCGCGGTCTTGGTCCCGGAGTTCTCCAGGGTAGGGACTAATACGGACCAACGGCCGCAGATAGCAATTAATCTTGGATATATAAATAGAATTTAAGTAGTACCTAACATAACAAAATTCCTAAGATTTCCTACGACCGGAGGCTAGGTACTTACCAAATGTGCCCCCAGCTCTACCCCATTTCCAATGTTACCTTTTTTTACACAAGCTATTGCTTGCATTTGACCTCATTTTACCTGATGATGGGTAGCGACTATGCTGGGGTCAAGGTTATTGCATGCTGCAAGAGAACCGCATGCGTGGACAACATGATGGATCGCGACGAGTTCTTGGCACCATGACTTTGTCCTTTTTATTTGGAACCATGTTTAAAAAATCTTTAGCTGTCTATGAAAATTCAGTTACGAACGTGAACGAAACCATGTGGTTTTGTAAGTAGACATGGGAGTCTGTAGAAATGGGAATCTGTAGAAATGGGAATCCGTCATACGGCAATCCATAGTATTGACAATCTGTAGACAAGAGAATCTGAAATATTGGAAATCTGTAGAAATGAAAACAAAGCTTTTTCACTATCTTTCAAAAGTTGATAAGCGCGCCATCTAGAAGTCCCTTCTAGTTTTACGATTGATGCAGTTTACAATGTAGTAGGAGTTCAAGTTTCAACTGTGGTATGTCTATTATATAGTTTGTAGTAGTTTCCACAGATGGCGCTGTTATAAATAACTACTTTAACACCTCAGTGGACATAAACGTGCAACAAAATCCATCGATAAATTTTAACAGTGGATTTTAGTGGATATCGCCAAATAATTGCAGATTTTGTTTTCAGAACTCAATTTTTAAGAGCTTTTTTTAAACTTACAATGTATGTGTGATTGTTATATTTTCAGCTTAATTTGAACCACTTCCTCGTATCCTACCGAGTTAAATTTTTGCAAGTTGTTTCATTATTTCTTAAAAGAAAAGAAAGTAATTGATGAGCTTTGTCTGTTTAATTTATCGCCATTTGTAATAATAGAACCTTCACACCTATCTCTAAAACATTCTTACTAGAGGTGAGAATTACTTACCATAGACAAACCTACGCTTAAGGCCCTGTGCTAATAAAGCTACCAAAATCGACCTTTGTTTTAAGCAACTCTAAGTAATCAAATACTCTTTTTTTGTTATTTGGATATAAATGGATATTGTAGTTTAATAACCATATTTTTGTTTATTGTGGTTGAAAACATGATATGAACAACTTCGTTCGATAAAAAAATGTTACAAAACAGAGAATTATTAGATCGTTTATCGGGTTTTATTCAAAAATAGTTAACTTTCGTGTCTAAAAATGAATCAAATAATAGGTTTTGACCTCTAGGAACTATATTTGTGGATAATAAAGCTAAAATGTTTTGCATATCGATCAAATATATCAGTTAACACGCAGCACGCTACGTCTTTGAGAGCGCCGGCTAAGGTAATGTGAATACCTACACATGGTACTGGAAGAGCGCCTTAAACGATACAGCACCAACCTTTGATCATCTTCAACAATAGAGTATCAAGGGACGACTCGCTTTATATCCTTAATATACGCTTTGGGAATATAACACAATGCATCAACGCGCAATTAAAAATGTACAATGGATTTTACAGTCCTCTATTATGCTGGGTACCTCTTTTAATGCGTCGTATTTTTTGCTGAAAGTTCTCCCTTCTCCCTTTCCTCTCAAGGGGTGGGCGTTACTAGAAAGGCCGAGGGGTGGAGGCCTAGGCAGTCGCCCTGTTTCAATGTCACGCGCGAACGTTGTCCGCATGTAGAGGTCGCTGCTTTCGACTTTAACAACATTCCATTTACGTTAAGGAAAGTTTATATTACTCTATTTTAGACTCTAATACGTCACTATAAGAGTTCGTCGTTTTTGTAAAAGGTATTTAGTTCGTGGTTATGCTGATAAATGCACTGAAAAGTTGAAGCGACGGCTTGTGAAAGTCGTAGGCTTTGAAGTGTATCAAGTTTTCAGACTATGATTTTATTATCATTTTGTTTTATAGATAGTACTTAGAAATCATGTTCAAGATCCAAGTACTTTATGTTATCAATTTACCTAAACTCTATATTAGTTATTGGTTAAATTGCAAACAATTTAAAAAATGACTGATTCCTTCGTTCATTAAAAAATCCTAAGCAATTTAATTGAATTTGAAGAGTAGGTATTTCCAGCACTTTAATTCCTAATAATAATGCGTAAGAAGAAAAGTTGTTATAAAACATTTTCCTGAAAACAGAACGTATTCAATTTTGTGAGCGAGTTGGTTACCAAGTTTGGGCGGTTGATTGAATTTCAAGTGTTCTGAAAACGAAAATACTGGCATTTCTAAAATATTTCGGAAATGATTAGGAAACGAGATAATAATTTATCGATGTGAGATAAGTAGGTATTGAGATAAACAAAAAAGGTATGTTTGACGACCCAGTTGGCACAATGGTCATCATGCCGGACTGCCAAACACAGGGTTGCGGGTTCGATTCCCGCCTCAGGCAAGTATTTATGCTTAGATATTTGTCTGTGGTCTGGTTGTAGCACCCATAACACAAGTCTAGTACTTAGCTTGGGACTAGATGGCGATGTGTGGAATGTCCTTATTAGAATGTCAATATTTATTTAGGTAAAACTTAGAGGTTAGATGTACAATCAAGAACGTGCTAGGAACGGTTTCATTTAGGTTGAGGACTATGTCAAATTGATCGTTCCGTCCACCACTATGCCTGTTCCGCACTTTTTCAAAAACATCGACGACTCAAATAGAGAAACAAAATACTCTTCTGAAAGCGGTATTTCATAGAGGATACGATAAAGATCCTAGATAAAACCACGGCTACCATGATCAGTGGTTAAAAATACATTGTATATTTTTGATAGAAACCGATTACTGTGGTCACAAATTGTATTGGAGGTTTCTAATTTAGTCTGGTAAGTACCCCTACAAACCGAATTATGGTACCTAAGCACGCGTAATTTACTGCTTCACTACAGAATATTATAAATTACTAGCAGCGCTCCGCAGTTTCACCCGCGTAACTCCCGATCCCGTGGGAATATCAGGATAAAAAGTAGCCTATAGCCTTCCTCGATAAATGGACTATCCAACACAAAAATAATTTTTCAATTCGTACCAGTAGTTCCTGAGATTAGCGCGTTCAAACAAATAAACAAACTCTTCAGCTTTATAATATAAGTGTAGATAATATACTTTACTTAAATTGCATCGCTTGGTTTTTACGGTTCTGTACCTTAAAAGGTAAAAATCCATCTGTTGTTTTTCTGTTAATTCATCAGAATCCGTATAAGTACCTACCTACATCATCTTTATACTAAGGACCTCTTATATCTCGAAAATAGTCCTAAAATTGTCTGTGTATCGACCGGGTCTTGTCCCGGGCGGCTCGTCGGGGCTGGGCGGGCGGCAGCAGACGTCCTGACCAAGGTCGCAGACGTTCCACGGTCACACGCATACACACACACAGCTGCAACCGCTGCACGGCCGTTCAACTTAGGCTCGAATCGAGCGTACGATGCGTGCCGCTTGTTTATTTTATAAGATACGTAGGTACATAAGAATACTTAACTAGCTAAGTACCAACGCTTGGATGACTTGGTGTGGATTTCAATGATACAGCTGTAATTAAGTTTTTTTAATCTATATTAAGTAGGTACTTACTTACTAACTCAGAAAGTTTACATACTTATTCACTATTTTATTTAAACTTCTTTAAAAGGACTTCTTGCTATTTACTTGGGTGAAGTAGGTAAGTAAGTAGAACCACAGGGAAAAGTAGAACAATCACTTTATTGGGTTTTGTTCCACCTATAATTATGAGGTTGGTACTTAGGTACCTAAATATTAAAACAAAAAAGGTACCAAATATATTATAAGAATTTAGAAAAAAATTAAATTGATTATAATTTAAAATTCTATGAAGCAAAAAGGTGCATGTCGTCGTTGTTTATACCCCTGGTGGGACTCGAACCCACAATCCCCGGCTTAGGAGGCCGATGCCTTATCCATTAGGCCACAGGGGCTTGGCAAAATAGGTCGAATTTAACCGCCGTTATCCGTAGTGCATTTTTTTTGCAATGCAATTTTATGTTTAGTGTAAAAGGAGATAAAAAGTTTTGTAATTAGAATATTTTATTAATCGACTTATAAAAGGAGGTTCTCAACTCGTCGCATAGGGATATATGTATGTACTTTTATAGTACTATACTTACTTATGTATAAATATTTATTTTTTAACTTCATGTTCGTTCACAAGATGTTCACCGATTACTCATGATTCTTAAACTTGGAAAGTTGTAATTGAATTTACTTTTTTAACCACATGATTTAACTTAAAGTGTAAATAATAATACCTTTCACGTATTCTAGTATTCTTCTTCATGGTTTTGGTAAAAATTGTTAAAATTATAAACATTATTCTTAACTAGCTGCGCCCTGCGGTTTCACCCGCGTAAGTCCCGATCCCGTGGTAATATCAAACTAAAAAGCCTATAGCCTTCCTCGATAAATTTACTATCCAACACAAAAATATTTTTTCAATTCGAATCAATAGTTCCTGTGATTAGCGCATTCAAACAAACAAACAAAGTCTTCAGCTTTATAATATTAGTTTAGATTTTAAAACAATCTGGGCTTGTGTTATGGTGACGAATAGAGGAGACATATAAAGGAAACATAAAAAGGAAAATAAAAATAATAAATAATTAATAAACATATATACTTAACAAAAAATCTCAGTTTTTCATCGTTTCCTTATGACGTTTTTACGTAAAATTATCGTCTGTAACCGAATTTACAGATTTGTTTTTTTCCCGCGTAATGATCAAATTTCTACATACCTATTGCTGCAGTAAATATATCTATCTATAGTATCTATCTATATATAGTATAAAAATGAATCCTTATTTTCCTTGGTCACGGCATCACGCGTGAACGGCTGGACCGATTTCGCTAATCCTTTTTTTTGTGATTGCTACTGTCAGGACAAGGTTCTTATGAAAGAAAAAAATTAAGAAAGTTGTGCAGAAAATTATTACGCGGGTGAAACCGCGGGGCGCAGCTAGTAAATTAATAAATATTGAAAGACACTTAATTATACTTCTTTAAACCATACATACCGAATCTTATTTTAATTATCTTAAAATTGTTAAATTCTCCACTATAATGTAGGAAGCAAAGGTTGCAGTTTCATAAAAGCTGACGTCATCACTACGTCACAAACGTAGGTGAAGTACGTGAGCCAAGTGCCTTGCGCAGCTCGAGTGTCCACGAGTGGAGTCATCCAGGGGATCCAGGTCAATCAATGCATGAATTTAATTCTGCAATTTAAGGTGAAAGGGTACCGGCGCTCTCTCCATACAAACGTAGTCGACTGTTTCCTCCCTGGATAATGACTCTAGCACAAATATTTTAGAGCCATAAAACCTATAACTGCCATGACTATGTTTTGTTTTATTTTTTCATTTTCTAATTATCATAGAAATTAATATTTAAAAAACCAAAAATTAAAAAAAAAAAACAAGAATATGGGGCCATGGAGAAAACAGTCGACTACGTTTGTATGGAGAGAGCCACCGGTACCTTTCTTCTTAATACTTTCGCTTTGTAGTTAATTCTACTGAATAGTACTTTTTTTTAGGATGTAAACGCGTTTATTTCGTTTGGTTCCGTCTCTTAAAAGATAAAAAAGGAACCCTTATAAGATCAATCTCTTGTCCGTCGGTCTGTCCATGTGTTACCACCGATTTTATTAGGAACGGGTGGACCTAGCAAGTTGATTTTTTGTTTACTTCAAGATCTTTTCAGCTCTTTTGTCACGGGCAGTTTAACAAATGCTTTTTTCGCGAGCTTTACAGGTGTCATAGTCACAGGCACATTGACGGTTCAATAAGATTAATTTAATTTAAATTGCCGTTATATTTACAAGAATTAATAATCCCGACAGTCCAGTCCACGTCAGAGTTGAATTTTTCAAGATCCTTTCTTAGCGGATACCTATGTCATTATACTTAGCTATAATAAGAAAGTGATTAATAATCAAAAATAATTATAATAATAAGTTAATTATGTATTTTTAGTGGGTTGATATAAATACTTATCAGTCAGTCAGAGCTTTTTGAATTAGAAATTAAAGTTGGCCCTTTCATTTGTGATTTTTTTCGGAACGTTTCTTATAAGAAAGCTTCTGTTATTCTTTCATCATATCATCATCATCATATCAGCCACAGGACGTTCACTGCTGAACAGATGACTAGATGGACGGACGACTTAATTAAGGTCGCGGGAAGTCGTTGGACGCAAAGAGCATGCGACCGATCGCTCTGGAAGTCTTTGGGGGAGGCCTATGTTATTCTTTAACCGAGTTAATTTTAGTTGTTAGTAACAAGAGTCAATAACGAGACGTTCTTCTTGCCAAGCATATTTATAGACCGATAGATCTAGTAATAAAATTAAAGGCAATTAATTAAAGTCTGTTATGAGATGGAGCAATTGCATCTATTGGATGACTGCAATTGCAATTAGAAAAGGGACGAGCGCGGGAGAGTTGCGCCCGCGCACCGGCCGGTGACAAATGACTGTCTGGATGAATTTATACCAAACATCACAAAATCTGCAATATCTTATATCTAATATCTTTAAACGAGCAATTCTTGTATATATATATATATATACAAGAATTGGTTAGGTTATATCTTTATATATATAAAAATTTCGTGTCACGTGTTTGTCCGCGATGGACTCCTAAACTACCGAACCGATTTTTAATTTGATTTGCACACCGTGTGCAATTCGACCCAACTTGAAAGATAGGATAGCTTACATTTCAATTTATAGTCGCAAATTCCCACGGGATCGGGAGTTACGCGGGTGAAACCGCGGAGCGCTTCTAGTATATATATACATATATATAATTGGAATCTCGGAATCGGCTCCAACGATTTTCATGAAATTTGCTATATAGGGGGTTTCGGGGGCGGTAAATTGATCTAGCTAGGAATCAGTTTTAGAAACTTACTTTTTTTCATCTGAAAAATATGATTCCTCCTGACATCTATTGGCGAACTACTAATACTATTTTTTAAAGTTATTCCAGCAGATGGCGTTGTTAAGTAACACGAAGTCAATGAGTGTTTGCTTTGAGGTTAGACTAAGTAAAAAAAAAATACCGAGCAAAGCTCGGTCATCCAGGTACTATTTTGTTATTAACCATAATCATTGTTTATTCATTATTCTTGTGGCGTGTCAGGCGAACACCTATCTGCGACGCAGAAAGTTGCGGGTTCGATTCCCGCTTCAAACAAATATTTAAGTTACATTTGATGTCATTTTACATGGCAAAGTTATTACCTTATTTGTTTAGGGTTAATCAAAAGGTTTTGATAATATTGTAGTATTTTATCTTATTTTTTTATCTCCGCAAAGCCGTGAAATAACTTCAGCGCCGTTTTACGATTCGCTATCTACGAAATGTCGACGTAATTTGAAAGAAAACGATAATTTCGCACATTCAATAAATAAATATTGCAAGTCAATCCACACAGCGCCATCTAGCCCTAAGTTAAGTAACTAGACTTGTGTTATGGGTGCTAGACAACGGATATACTACTTATATACTTTTCTTTTGTAAATATATACTTATAATACATAGAAACAACCAGACCACAGACAAATATCTAAGAATAAATACTTGTCTGATGCGGGAATCGAACCCGCAACCCTGTGTTTGGCAGTCCGGCATGGTGACCATTGTGCCAACTGGGTCGTCAAAGAAGGGACATTAGAAGACAAACTATTAAATATGCAGATGTGCTCTACGTAGGCGTTCTTAGATTAAGCACTAGATATTCTCCAATAAGCCTTAAGTTACTCCTCATTAAAAACTGGTTGATTGAGGCATAATACCGACTTGTCATGCGACCGAAGCAACGTTTTCCAAACTCATAAATATCAATCAACGACCATTAACACAGTAACTACTTGATGTGGTATTCCTGCATCGGATGCACCACCTTAATTTGACCCTTGGAGTTCCAAGTTAGTGTTTGAAATGGGAGATCTGGCTAAGCTAGTTATGCAGTAGCAAGTACTCGCTGGGATGTTTGCTTTGGACATTTTCCACTTGGATCTTTCGCCGATATAGAGTTAACATTTGAATGATGTAGGAATGTGAATAGTTCAAGTCTTACTGGATACAGATTCCTAGATTATGCAACCTAAACTTATTTATGCAAAGTGTTATATGCATTCAGTTTTATAATGTAGGAACCAATTGAATACAAATTCTTCAATTTCCACTGACACTTGTTGGTAGTACTCATTTTTTTTTAATTTATATAAGCTACTTCTTGATCATTTATTTTTCTTAAATTTAGATTTTTATAAAAACAAACTGAATACAAAATATATACATCACTATTAAAAACTTATACAACAATTATCGTTAAAACCTAACCTTAATAAAGCATTAAAACCTAACCTAAATAAAATTTAATTAACAAGTTTTAAAAATCTTGTATTAATTTTGGATATAAAACAGTAAATGATTATATAAAACCTAAACCTAGAATACCATCGGCAGCGAGGCAGCGCCCAGGCTACCACCAATGGTAAGGGCAAAGAGAAACATCTTCTGACGATACGTGCCCTATCCAAGATGACTACCTTCTGGATCTGACCCTTGACCCAACCATCCAGCGAGAGCCTCTTGAGGTGTTGATCAAGGTTCACCGCTATCAGTCCATTTGCCGATACAACTATAGGAACAATACTCGTCGAATCAACGTCCCACATGGCGGTGATCTCGTGGGCCAAGTCCAAGTACTAAGTTTCCTTGTCCTTTTCGGCCTTTACGAGATTAACGTCATGTGGAACGGTTATATCGACGAGTATTGCCCGTCGCTCCGACCGATCTATTATCACGATGTCAGGCTTATACAATGTGTTTCAGCGAAGGGGTTATACAAAAGGGGGTTGTTTTAGACGTCTAGGCGAACAACTTTTGTTCTACGACTTTTGGAAATTCGAATATTTCGTTCGAAGTTTTTGTATGAAACAGCTGATTTTCAAGTAAAAATTCCCTCAGAATTATCGAAAGAAAAGTTCGAATTTCCAAACGTCGAACAAAATTTGTTCGCCTAGTATTTAAATAAAATATAATAATATCTCAAAATTTAAACAAAACCTTATTATTGTTAAAATAGTTGGGAAGGAAGTGGAGGATTCAGAATTTTGGTTTGTGAGAAGGGCCTGACAAGGGTTACGAAGCCAATCGACCACTGGATTTAGGACGCAAATTGCTGAATGTAGTTAGTTAATTGTGTCTCTAAATTAAAATAAATATATTACGTGACAAATTGAGGACTTCTTCCTTTTTTTAAATTCGGTTAAAAATAGATACCTTTGCAAATATAGGATGAGCAATTCAAAGTATGAAGATTTAATCAAAAGAGGCGGATGAAAAGACGTAAAGGTCATTCACGGAAGAAAGATTATTGATAATTGAACATAAATAAAAGATTCTGTCAGCCCCATTTCGAGATAAAGTGGAAAAATACCTTTCATCTATACCTCCAGCATTTTAAAAAGTAATAAACACGAAATCGTTTAAAATTCTCGGCACATCTTTGCCAAAATTTATGATGTGTCGTGCTTACCACAGGAAGGAAAATGGCTGAGTTCAAGCAGACTGGAAACACTCGATCGTAATAAGGAACACCAATAGTTCACTTTCGAAAGCAAAACCCATTGAAAGAATTGAATCTGCCTCGACCAGCTTCATACTCAATAATCACATTAAACTATCGGAAGACAAAATGTCTGTTAACTACGACGACTCCAAAGGTATGTGGCAACACTTCACATTGCCACCAACAGATGGAGCCACTAAGCCGATCGAAGATCCTAGATCGCGCAAGCAAAGTTTTTGATGTGAAATATATAGAGCCGCACGTAAAACTGATTTCTGGCGTGGCGAAGCATGCCGTGGCGACGCGTCGCCACGCTATATGATGATATATATATATATATAGTCTATATGCAGTAGTGTACGGGTTACTTTTACAAAATAATGTCGATGTTTCACATCTGCCAGGCGTCCCGTGACGGCTCACATTTTTTTCTGGAGATAAGCTCATATACAAGTTCCAACGAAACATCGTTGGGCCGCGGCCTACTGAGTATACAGCGCCTGATTTAGAGTTCAGACCGCCCTAGGCTAATTATGTGGACGCGCCAGTCACTCGATTTCAAAGGATAAAAGTCAAAGACGTGTACTTAAAATATACTTTAAATAAATCCCTATAGAAACTCGTTCCTATCGAAACATATATTATCGCGTGAGATATAGATGAGAGAAACGCGGCGAGTGAACAACCCCCGCTTCCCTGCGCACTCTCCGAGCCATTCGCGCTCGACGCGCCACTTTTTTACTTTCTTCGTGAAAAATTAACGAATGAGATAGGAAGAGGAAAAACACTCACTCGTTGGTCGGCTAGAGCAGATGCCTGCAAAGACTAAAAGATTCCTGGGATGAAGTAATTAGAGTTTTAAAAATGATTGAAAATGAAAGTACAGAGAAACCAGTCCTGCGAAATGAGGCAAAGGGAATTCGCATCAAATTAGAAAAACTTGAAATTACGCAGTTTCAAGTTCATGGTCGTATTTTGGAAAAGTTAAATAAAGTGAGTGTTCAGATTCAGAGCTCATCATCATTCAGAGATGTATTGACGGTATCTGATCTCTATGGATCTCTAGTAGAGTTTACAATAGCAGAATGAGAAAACTTTGACTATTTCAAAGAAAAAGCAATTGAGATGAGCGCACTTAAGCAATACCAAGGTAAAGAGACAACCTAAAAGAAAAAATGACGGATGAAACAACGAATGAAGAACCTGAAATATCCTACGGCTCTAGAGATTATTTTGGAGTGAACACCTTTTTGGTCATCCTTGATAGACTGAGAGCTGAAATACAGAAAAGGCACAATGCTTATTACTTTTACTTAAAAAAAACATTTTTAACTAAATTGACTGAACTTTCAACACAAAGAATTACAGAAAAAACTCTCGTGAAATATTATAACTATGATTTAGAGGACGATTTGATTCAAGAATGTGTGCATTTTCATAGTCACATTTCCTCTGATAAAACTGTAGAGTGTGCAGTGAAGCCACGTGAAGCCTAGATCAAATTCACTAGGTACTCAGTCTCTCAACGTTTTTGAGAGATCACTCTCTGTCTCATGTTTACCCTAACTTGGACATAGCTCTCCGCATTGCACTCACCACTCCGGCTACAAATTGTTCTGGGGAAAGGAGTTTTTCCTGTTTAAAACGCTTAAAAAATTACCAAAGGTCTTCTATGTCTCTAGAAAAAAAAAATATCTTGCATAGAAGCAGAGAGAGATAATGAACACTATAAACTATGATGATATTGTAGATGATTTTGCTATTGAAAAGTCCCGTAAATAATGTAAATCTTGTTTCTTTTTTAATGACTATTTCATTCGCTTATTAACTTTAAGGCCTTTTTTACTACAAATAAAAAATATTATTTTAGAACTTAGGCACGCTTAGGTTTGTACTTAGGCAGCAGGAATAAAGTGGCCTACACTCATAAAACATATGAGGGATGGAGAGGAAGAGGACGACCTAAGAAAAGATGGATGGACTGCGTGAGACAAGACATGAGAGAGATGAATGTTAACGATGAGATGACGACTAATAGGAGTGCGTGGAAGAAGACGACATACTGTGCCGATCCCAAATAAATTGGGATAAGGGCAGGAACATGATGATGATTCATAAAGCATATAAATCCGGCACTGCTCTCATTTCCACTCATAGATTCAAAAAAAAATACGGAAACACTAAGGAAAGGACAATTAACATCAGAGATAAGCCAAATGAATAAAGCGAGGCAAAGCATAAAAGGCATTGACATTGTTATTACTCTGTATACCTAAAACAGAGTAATAACAACGTCAATTTTCGCGAATCATAATCAAGGCATTCGACTCGATTTTGTACTGAAAGTACAAGATATTTGGCATCCCTGTTTAAAAAGAGTCCGGCATCTGGCAAACCTGACTCGCACACTAGGCACTATGTTGCCAGCTCATCCACTCGCTCGACCACCGACCGATTCGAGTAACAAGTCTAATTTGTTTCACGCGCCCTTTTAAAAATGTCAAAATTTATTGTTAAAAACGGGGACTCCCAAGCTCATTTGTTTTAGTGTTTATTGTTTAAGTGTCTAGTTGAAATGTGTAAGTGTAGGGTAGGTGCAATGATGCTAGATTAGTGCATGCGAAGACATGATCTTAGCGCGCCCCTCCCGATCCTCGCGCCCTAGGCTGCAGCCTAATCAGCCTAAGGGTAAATCAGGCCCTGTGAGTATAACACCTGCCCGGTGGAAGATCCTCCCTTTGGAGGTACACACCACCAACTACCTTCAGGTATAATCTTGGAACATTCTACACAATCTCTTGTTTATAAACTAGCTCCCCAGAGGCCATTAGTCGGGTAAACTGGTAAACATGTAAAAAGAACCAAAAAGAGAGTAAAGTATTGCGGTTCAGACAATCCGTCGGCGGTTACTGGCCTGACAAATCGCTCTGCATTCACCCATTATAATCTTGGAAGTTTAATTTTCTTTAGATAATTTGCCTTTTAAAACTTTTAGTTAAGTTTTTAAAACTGATGTTTAATCTTTTATAATGTATTTGAATTGTATTGTTTAGACGTTTCTACAAAAACTGAACAATAATTTACTGCTTACTCTGAATACCTTGAGCAACTATAAAATATTTAATATATTTTTACAAATAAAAAAAACTAACAAAGCGCGACTCGGACTACGAATGTACGATTATATTCTGTTTTTAATATTTGTCGTTAAATAGTGGCAACAGACATACGTCATCTGTGAATATTACAGTCTAGCTATCACGGTTCATGAGATACAGCCTGGTAACAGACAGACAGACGCGGGACAGTGGAGTCTTAGTAAAAGGTCCCGTTTTTACCCTTTGGATACGGAACCCTAAAACCGAATCATTGAAATCAGACTTTATGAACGAAGTGAATATTGTGCACCCACTTACTCACACGAATCAAACACCTCCTTTTTAAAGTAAGTTAATAAATTGAAGAAAGCCCACTTTTAACCCGACCATACCACAGTACAACAAACTGCTAAGTAATTTTAATAACAATTAATCATCGGTTAATGTTTTGAAAAAGGTTTCCCTTGGCGGTGATGGGAGATCCTCGCAAGACCCTTGTCAAATTGATGGATTCGCGCGAGAAACCGCTCCGATATCCCTGCGATAATCGCGGTGAATAATGAGGATACTAAGCACATAAATAGGCATTAAAGACTTATCCTAATGTCTGGTAGGTATAATTAGATGAACAATATTAAATAGGTGACATACCTGTACTTCTTTGCTTAATTACTTTTCAAAAAGTTGCAGCAAATGACATTATCTAAGATCCCTTTAAGAACGACCTTCACTGAGCTGTTTAATGGATGAAAAGTATTTTATATCAAACTAGCTGTCCCGGCAAACGTTGTTTTGCCATAATATACAACAAAAATAAAAGATTATTTGTGCATCTAAACCATCCAGGGCGCAACCCAAACGCATACAAAAAAAATATTGAAATCGGTCTAGTCGTTATAAAGAAAAATGTGATAAATGAAGAACCACTCGACCGATTTTGTGCAAACTTCACATAAACCATCTACTAAATAGTTCGAACAAAGCTTAAACATTTGGTTTGGATAGATGAGTCCGTTCTTGAGTTATAAAATTACAACGAAAATTGGCATTCATTTTTATGGATATAGATTAAATAGGTCAATAAATATATTACAAATGGGTTGACTAAAAACTCACTAAAGAATATGGCAACTTCAACAACTTTATTTTAAATTTTTAAACATTTCACTGGTTTGATTAATAGACAAATTCCATACCAATTGAAAGTATGTAGCGAAAATATGAAAACGTTAGGTTGAATATTTTTTCCCCGTCACAACTCTTGGGTAGGCAGGTAAATCGATCCTAGTAATTTACACTGGTCTTTAATGAATTAAAGTTAAGTTAAAACAAAGATTAGTTATGTAGGTATTTTGTTGAAATGGGATTTGTCCATTAACCAAACCAGTTAAATAACTAACGCAAAATCATGACATAAGCAGATAAGTACTTAGTTATTATGGATCTAAAGACTTAAATTTTAAAGAATTAACTAGCCTAACCTACCTAATTAACAAATTAATTAAATTCAAGTCACGTAGTTCGTATTCTCAGTCAAATTATTTTGTTACTATCCTCTCTTTATAAATATTTAACAGCATAAATCACACTTGACATTTTACATTCAGAATATGAATTGTTTTATTCAAGTTTATGAGTAAATTAATTATTTATGAAAGTAAGTATAGGTGCCTACTTAACCCGGCATCAGCATCAAACGAACTTGGTTTTAGATTATAATCTCAGAGTTACGAAGATAGTAGCTACTATAAGTGTAATCAAGCTTGTCATCGTGTATTTAATATTTCACGCTTTCAATTTAACACAATGCGCTTATTATCAAGGTATTTTATACTCATCTTTGACGAATCGGTTGGCATAATGAGTCACCACGCCGGACTGCCAGGAGTTGCGGGTTCGATTCCCGCCTCAGACAAGTATTTATGCTGAGATATTTGTCTGTGGTCTGGTTGTTTTTATGTATTATAAGTATATATTTACAAAAGATAAGTATATAAGTAGTATCTTCGTTGTCTAGCACCCATAACACAAGTTTATTTTTTTATTGATGCGTACCACCTGGTATGAATTTAAAAAATCATTACCTAAGACCCCTTTAAGGACGACCTTCATCGAGTAGTTTAATGGGTGAAAAGTATTTTATATCAAACTAAATCTATACATATAAAATCCTTTGTCCTGACTGACTGACGGATCAACGCACGGCCTTAGCCGCTGATCGTAGAGACCTGAAACTTGAAGGGTGTGTTAATTGTATGATGTACGCGTTGGATAAGAAAGGATTTTGAAAAATTCTAATCGGAACGAAGTGTACAAAATTTCAGTCCAGAATATGAAATTCTATGGCAATCGAAAGTATGAAGCCTACAGAATATGCAAACGTTATGTTAACTAATTTTTCCCGTCAGAACTCTTGGGTAGGCAGGTAAATCGAACTGGTCATTTGCACTGATCTGGTTAATAAATTAAAGTTAAGTCAAAATACAGATTATGTATTTCATTGGTATGGAATTCGTCTAATAACCAAACCAGCGCAAAGTCTAAAAAAAACTTCGGGACTGTAGTTTTTTAGACAACCCATTTGCAATATATTTATTGACCTATTTAATTTGTAATAAAATAATTATCATCCATTAAACAGCTCGATGAAAGTCGTCCTCCGACTATAGTTAAGATCTTTCTACTAACTTATTTGTCAGACCAAATCAAAAACATGAACAAAAATCATTTACCTGTTTATTTATTGAGAACACCTAAACTTTCACCACTATAGTTGCATGACTAAGAACAACATTTATACAGACAGTCAGACATACTTGAAACACCCCTCTGAGGTGCCTCAAAAGCTTTCATTTAAATAGGTAGCCTAGTTTAAATAAAAAAGTGTTAAGATAACATTTTTTTTGTAAAATTTCTACATCGAAATTCACCATTTGTAACTAAGAAACGCATAAAACGAGTAGACATTCAATATATCAAAGTCAATGCCAATTTTTCTTTTTTAAATTGGTATCACGGAAAAAAATGTGAAAGTTTTGGTTTGTTTTTCAGGGATAAATTTAATGCTTTTGCTGTAACACAAAATAGGTTTCTAACTTTAAAGGATTCTAACAAGAAAAATGTCTGGTATAGCTTTAATAAAGTTGTAGCGATTTTTTCATAATATTAACGACAATTATTAAAATCTATAAGAATTTGATTTACAAGTAGTAAGTACAAATAAAGTTAAAAGTAAGTTAAAAGTTAAGTTAAGTTAAGTGTTGTGCAAATAAAGTTATCTATCTAGTACATAGGTACATATTAATAAGTATAACCTACATAGTTAGTCATCAAGATCGACTCGCATCGAATCCCTCGCTTGTTGGCCCGTGAATTATTTTATCTAATCCCCTATTATCTAATATCCGATAGAGAGAGTTCAAGGTTGGTCGAACGGCAAGCACGAGTCGTGGTGACCGCATCCTCGATCGTCGTCGTCGACCCGGACCGCCCGCCGCCCGCCCGCCCTTTGCGCTTTTATCAATACTGTGCAACCAGCGCCGTCTAGCGGCCCCGATCAGTATCGGCCCGGTTCCCATTGCGCACGCTCCGTGCTCCACTACGCCGCCGCATTTATACTCCAAAACCTTTTCCTCAAAACAATCCCATCAAAATAAACCATAATTTCCCGAAAAAACCCAAGCCCCGCGGCATATTTAACTTGTTATCGGTAAACTGTGAATTGGCGAATAAGTAGTCGGTGCCGTGGTACGTTTACGTCAATAGTCTGTCGCGTGTTTTGTTATTATAATTCCGAACATTCATCTGAAAGGTGCTGATAGCCGATTTTACGGTAAGTTCTTTGTGCTTGTACCTTGTTTAATAACATCTGAAATAATGTATCCGATGCGAACGTCTGAGTGGTTACTTTCGCTGGCCGCACTCGAGAATGAGGACACTCTCTAAATAAACCGAGATTTTTAACGCATCGTAACAGTAACATCACTGGCATCTGTAGAATTCTAAACGCGTTAGGATTTATTTTGAGAATTCAATCATAAGTTTGTTGTTACTACGAGTACCTAAGTATATATTATATTCCGAGATTGTTCCGTTGTAACACGAAGTAGCTTTATAATGTAAAAGGGTCAAAGATGGTCTATTGTGCTACGCTAGGTTGTGTCGAACGAAGGGTCAGACCCGTGATGACGTTATTTGCAATCGTACGATAAAGTAGACGTACCTACCTATAAACTGCAGTAACTATTAACTTGATATTAATTTATTGCTGTGTTGTACTGAATTCCAATGTACCTGAGGTATTGATCGGTTCCGAACTAGTAGTTCATCAACTACTAACTTTACACATGTAATTGTTTATTATTACTTACATTTTGATTTAATGGCTATAAAGACTGATTTAACTGTTTCTTTGGTTGAGTTTATGCCATATTCGATCTCGCCTACTCGGTAAATATCAGTCGATTATTATTTGCCGTACACCTCAAATTTTTTATTGATATCTACAGGTTAAATAAAATAAAATGCATTTATTTCAGATAACTGAGATTTATATTTTGAAATAAGCATTTAAAATTAAAATCAAATTAAATCAAAACCTATACATAAAATAAACATATCCATAAATATAAAATGCTTTGTCCTGAACTACTGACTGACTGACTGACGGATCAACGCACAGCCTAAACCGCTGATCGTAGAGACCTGAAACTTGGAGGGTATGTTTTTTGTGTGACGTAGGCATCGGATAAGAAAGAATTTTCCGAAATTCTACCTCTAAGGGGGTGAAAAAGGGGGGCAAAGTTTGTATGGGACGACGTGATTCCTTGGTCCATTTTCGACTTCTACGCGGACGAAGTCGCGGGCAAAAGCTAGTAAAATTAGGTCAGTAAAGGACATTAAGGACGGGATTACAAATGACGAGATTAGGTACCTATTCACTATTAAATTCCTATTAATACGTTCAGCTTATTGAAAAGGATCAAGGTACTTACTATAATATAACAAAGACAAACCTCAACCCCCTAGGACATACTCTCAGAAACATACAAATTCAAATCGGACAGTCTGTTAATAAAGCGATTTCAAATTCGATTTCCGGCCTTTAATGAAGAATCTTTTCATGCCTTACATCCTTGATTTCCAATAGCTTATCGAAAATCACGTACAAAAATGTCATTCACTAACCCCCTCTTTTTTTATATGGGGATGAAATACATGGACGGAAGTGTAAGTTAGTAGGTAGGTATGTGCTGTATATAATGTTTACAAAAAACTACCGTCGCCTGTAAAAAGGTATTTAAAAGCACAGCCCTTAATTCTAAAATAAAATCAAGACAAAACCAGGAAGATAACAAAATTCAGTCTGCAAATTACGAGGGCAACCAATTTTGAACTTTAAAAAGCAGATTTAACGACTCAAATTCGGAACTTTCTTGATGTGAATAAATTCGAATGCATACTGCAATTCGTCAACCGCAATTGCAGCTTTTTATGCACCGATAATAATGATTTGGTTTTTACATAATACCATTGTGAGGTGCCCTTTAAATTCGTGAGAATATGGGGCAAGTTCAGGGTCAGGGCAAGTGGTGCTACGTGCAGCAAATTGCATTACCGTTTCCGATCAGGGGTGCACATTTTAATACAACTCAAACCGGTTTCTTCATAAAATTTCTATGTAATGTCGGTTTTTGTTAATAAACCAGTATCTTTATAGCTAGTTCAATGGTTCGCGATCTAGTTTCGAAGATAGTTTCTGTCGTAATCGTTTTTTAAAACGGAATCTTAAGAAAGTGAGTTTTTAAAGAGACAGCTGGTTGGCCTTGAGATTGTAACCCTTCCAGAAATGCTTTCGTTTAATATATATATTTATTATAAGTATTAACTTTATTATTTATTGCTTTGTGAAATGTGAAATTGTATAGAGCTTCTAAATAAGTATATACTAAGTATATATACTAGACCGAGTTCTTAAGGCTTAAATAAAAAATATTATGCTCCATTTTCTTCCATTTAACTAGGTGAAAGAAAATGTCAGTAACAAAAGTAGGTGACGCGGAAAACTTTGATTCCAAGGAGTAACTTTTCGAAAACGAAAGTGAAAAACTTTTAATATTGCTTATACGTAATAAAATACGAGTCAATTTATTTAATACGTAAAGTATTTGTTGCTTAGACAACCTAGAAAGTATATTTTGTCTTACCTCGTTAAAGTGGAGGCCGGAACATATTATTATAGTAGGAACGCCATCCGACCGTCATTTTTGCCATACTTTGTCGATCTTTTGTGGTTATTGGGTGACATTTTAATACAATTGCATTTTCTGGGCAAATAATTTTCACACACACCAAAGTACAAAGTTCTCATATTTTAAGATTCAAACGATCAAAATTTAATGATTACGATCACCTAAAATGGTATGCAGTAATCAAATCTCTGACGATGTTTAAATATTTTTAGGAGGGTTGTGCACGGTGACCGTCTCCATAAAACAGCCATTTATTAACCTTTTAAATATTGCAACATTTCGACTATAATAAAAAAGCTTGGGTCGACCAATGAAGCCAGGCTTGAGACAAGACGGGCCAAGTCACAAGATGTCAAATAGATGGATAGATAGATAAATATTAAATAATTGCACCACAAGAAGCATACAATATATCTATTAGTACGAGATCCCTTTAATGAAGACCTTCATCGATCTATTTAATGCATGAAGAGTATTTTATATCAAATTAAATCTATACTTAATATTATAAAGCTGAAGAGTTTGTTTGTTTGTTTGAACGCGCTAATCTCAGGAAGTACTGGTTCGAATTGATAAAATCTTTTTGTGTTGGATAGTTCATTTATCGAGGAAGGCTATAGGCTACTTTTTATCCCGAAATTCCCACCAGATCAGGAGTTACGGGGGTGAAACCGCAGAGCGCGGCTAGTAGGCCAATAAATATAATGCAAATGGGTGTCCTAAATAATTTAAGTCCAGAATTATTACCTAATTTATTTTTATTTTTTTGCTTTTAGACTTATCGCTGGTTTTGTTTATAGACAAATTCCATACTAATGAAATACATAATCTTAATTTTAATTTAACTTTAATTCATTAACCAGATCAGTGGAAATTACTAGTATCGATTTAACTGCCTACCCAAGAGTTGTGACGGAAAAAAATAGTCAAATTAACGTTTGCATTTCTATAGGCTTCATACTTTCGATTGTGGCAGCACAAGTGTAAAATAATAAAAGAAATGTCGATTCAATCTGAAGACAATGCATGTTGATAATAACTAGGTAAATAGGAAACATTTTTTTTTTTTTTTTTTTTAATTTCGTTTATTTCTCCCATGCCTGCTTATTTACAACTTATCATAAATGTGCAGAGATACATCGATAAATATGCAAACATTTATGTAAAATAGATATAGATTGATGGTAGATAGATTTATTTTATTTTGTTTTATTCGGAAGACAAACAGCAATAATCACAAACATTTAAATCAACCTTACTTACTAAAACACCATTTACAAGTCTCCTGCTAAACGCTTAGACGCATCGCATAAAAACAGAGTATCTACTTGACTAATAAATAATGAAATTAATAATAATTAACAAAGAAAGGAAAATATATACTTAAGAAAAGATAATTTAAAATATATATATAATAAAAAACTAAACATGAAATATAGTTAAGAGTCCGCAATCAACCAACGAGATGTTAATGTTCTTTTAATACTGTAAGAGGAGGTGTTAAAGAGATCCAGTTCCGATGTAGATGGATGAATGGATGTGATAGGTAGATGTAGGATGCTTGACCCCTGATGTGTGGTGAGCGTTTCTGGCAAACACAATACGAGATATACGTAGGTACCTGCAGCATAAAGCAGTGTAAAGACCTAAGGAAAAAAACAGGAATATAGTTATTGAAGTATCAATAAACAAACATACGTTACAGACAAATATTTGATCATCAAATATTAAATTTATCAAGGAGAAAACGTGGTAGTACCAAGGTGTAGTAAACATGGGTTATTGTACTTCAATGTTTTCTTTTACGTAGGCACGTCATTGTTGATTCTTTTAGAAATGGACGAACAATGTGAAATATGACAGTCAAAGGTATCCATTACCAAAAATTTTGATGCAGTTACTTACTAATTATGTTTTGAAATTGGACTAAAACTATTTAATTTGATATAAAATGCTTTCATCCATTAAACAGCTCAATGAAGGTCGTCCTTAAAGGGATCTCCTACTATAGTTAAAAAAACGATAGCAATGGTGGCCTAGTGGTGGATATCTCGACTTCCACCCCAAAAGTTATGGGTTCAAATACTGACTGGCCGTGAAGCAATGAATTTTTTTGACAAGTTCTTTCCTCTGGAAACGGTCGACTAAGTTGAGACGATGGTTTAGGTGCAAGGCTTGCCTCATCATCATATCAGCCCATACACGTCCACTGCTGGACACAGGCTTCCCCCATATGACGCCACAAACAGCGATCCTGAGCCACCTCCATCCACAACCACACCACCTAGGCATATTTACCTCCATCTAATACATGTACCGAGCTAGTGCTCGGAATTCTGGGCGCTGTAGTCAGAGTCCTGAATTACATGAATTAAAATATCTGGCAATGTATAGATCATCTAGATTATTTATGTAAAAGCCAATATAAAATTCTCGTGTCGCTGTGTTAGTTACCTTTACCACCTAAACGTCTGAACCGATTTGTATGAAGCTTTTTGTGTACTTAGATTCGTTAGGTCTGAGAATCGAACAACATCTTTTTTCTTGTAAATGACAAAACAACGTTTGCTGGGACAGCTAGTTATTAATATGACTACAATTCACTTCAGCAAAGCGTTTCGGGGCGAATGCTGACTGCGATTGAAATTCAATGTTATACAAATTAATATCTTGCTCTAAACATTATGCAGGTCTGTACCTAAGCATCCAAATACTAAAAGATATAATTGTCGCGGCTACTGAAGCATATAAAATTTAAATTGAAATCATCATCGTAAAATCCAGACTGTTTCATAAAAACCATATAAAAAAGTAATTTCGTATCCAGCTGGGTTTTCATTGACTAAACCTTCAAGAAACTTCAATCAATAAACCAGTAAAATTTGGTCCTTCAGGAGTTGAAAGTCAAGTGGTGTGATTGGTCAGTCTTAATAATGGTTACCTAGCAACGTCGAGTTAACAATGGCTACAAATATTACAATATGTGAGACCTTGATTCTGGTACTGTGTTATGGCGACCACCATGGAAATTCTAGCTAATGGTTCCACCTCAAAGTACAGGTTGAAAGCGATAAATTAATCTACATCATTCTACAAAACATTATTTTCTTATCTATACTAATATTTTGAAGAGGAAAGATTTGACTGTTTGTTAGCATTGAATAGGCTCCGAAACTACTGGACCGATTTTCACAAAACTTGGATACATTGATTCATTTGGAGTGTTTTAGGCTACTTTTATCCCGATATTCTAACGGGATCGGGAGTTACCGCGAGGTGATGCTAGTATTAGATATATAAATTCTGTAAATAGTTTTAAATTTTTCACCCTGTATTGTTAATGTTTTGCAACCCCCATTGTATAGTCTAATATCATCTTTATTGTAGTCATTTATAGTCTAGCTTCCAACATAGAGCGAACTAAATTTATTCTATTGTCGTACATTGACGATCTCTTTTTTCGCCGAGTATTCAACGATTATTTATAAAAAAAAAACAATTAAACCTTAACCTCTACTTAGTCTTACTTTGATACAACCATCAACCACCTTTGATGGAATCACAATCAACCACCTTTGATGGAATCATAGTTTTTCCCTCTTATTTTCATTCCAAATAGTTTTTCATCTCTCATTTTCGTATTTTTTGCCCTAACTCAATTACAGTCACTTGTGCCAAAACAATTTCGTCGTCAATCCAGTACATTTTCTCGGTGAACAAAAGGAAGCCACACTACAAAGGACATTTTCTTACCAATAGGTCTACAATACGGTCTGAAACCTTTCATAATAGTTAACAAATAGCGATTACTTTCATGCGGATTATTGTTTATTTTCAAAGGAAATTGCGTAGGTGGGTATGTATATACATACTCATCTACGCAATTTTCTTCTTTAGGTGACCAACTACGGACAAATTGTGTGTGAAAAACTTATTAAACTTTGTGTGTAAAATAATGTATCATATTTCCATTTCTCTAGAATATTAATAAACATATTTTCTACCTTTGCGGTAATGTCTGCTAATCCTATTCTGTGGACAAACTTTCCTACCCAAAGTGTAGGAAAATTAAATTCAAAATTTAATTTTCAATGTTTCTGAAGCAAAATATTCTCCCTCTCTCCTCCTTCTTCAGTATATCTACGATGAATCCACTAATTTTTTTCGAAAACCAACGCCCTGATTTACGGGGCGTATAACATTATTAACCGACTTCAAAAAAGGAGGAGGTTCTCAATTCGGTTGTATGTATTTTTTATGGACGTTCGCTCATATCTTCTTTTAGGGTATACATCCTAAATGTTGTAAACGTTTAAAAGTTGCCTATGGTTAAGGATAATGTGACTGTACTGGGAATGAATACTGCACCACAGACGATGAGTGAGCAAAACTTAGAAGTATATTATAGATAGATATTTCCTGCACAAAATTACCGGACCAGTAACATTATGGTAGGTACAGAGATATATCTCAATGACTGTCTTCCATTTTAAAGTCAAGCCAAAGCCCAATTTCTTACAAGAATTTGTCAAAATACTTAGTGGACATTACCCACAAATTAGCAACAGATTAAATGTTTAGATAATAATAAGAATTTAGAATATATCTAATAAAACGCACAAAAAATACTTAAAATATGAGTAACAAATAACGGAAATCTGAAAAGAAAGTAATTAAGAAATGGAATAGTAATTATCTTATCCTCTAATAAAATTCCAAACAACGTAAACTGGATAAAATAAAGGATGTTCCGTGATTTATCTCAAAGACAAATTTTTGCCAATAAAAGTGCGGCTAAGCTATCAATCTTAAGGGAATAACTTAATTGAATTCCTCGGTCGTTGCTCGCCCATCAACAGTATCAAGGTCTTTGAAAGCCTCCGTTTCTTGGTCGTTTTCTATTGGAATAAATATCAATATTAAAAACTCTTGCATTAACAAATAACATTTCTAGATTGCATTTAAGAGGAAATAGTACCGGCGCTCTCTTCATACAAAAATAGTCGACTGTTTCCTCCCTGGATAATGACACTAGAACAAATATATTTGTTGCATAAAACCTATAACTGCCATGACTGCGCCCCTATGTCTTGATTTTTTTTTAATTTCCTAATTATCACAGAAACTAAAAGTTAAAAAAAAAATATATAAAAAATAAGACATATACATGTTCATGGCAGTTACAAGTTATATACTGCAAAATATTTACTCGAATGTCATTATCCAAGGAGAAAACAGTCGACCGCGTTTGTATGGAGACACCGAGTATCAAAGTCACATTATAGAAAATTGTAGACATTGAAAACCTTTTCCAAAATTCAACGTCACCGGTGGGATTTGAAGCCACAGTAATATTTGTCGTCAAAAGACCTCATTTAAATTCAATTCAATATTAATTATACTATTCGCATGTTCCGGCAACAACAGACTCCACCAGCTAACCCTATAACATATAACAATAAAACTTCAGTATTAAACAGTCATACTAAATATACCTATATGTAGGTATATAGTCGAATCAGAAACCTCTTTTTTTGGAGTCGGTTAAAAAGATCAAGTATAGCGTACAATACGTGACCAAATACGATGACGTATATTACACTACCAACAGTAAGTATTTTAACTATATAAATACTATCAGCTGTTGTGTTATTAATAATTTGTAAGGTAAAACACATCATTAGCCTTACGCTAAAAGCAACTGACTCCATTAGGACCTACCAATACATTATTGCAGGGATTTATCTGATCATACTCATCCCTGCCTAAAGTTGTAAAAGGCATCGACCTGCCTGTTAATGTATTCCTTTCATATATTGTGAGACATTATGTATTGAGGCAAAAACTTAAATAAAAAACAAAACGCGTCCTCTAAGTTAGCTCAAGGTTACAATGTTTGTATGGACATTCGAACAATGTTAGCAACCGAAAGGGGACCATTCCTCGAAAAAATCCTGATACTATAAACTCGTGTGTAATACATCATCAATATCATTCAATATCCAGGATGTTTGCTCCTGGATGTCTAAAAATGTATATGTCTAGTATTTTGTATATTTAGGGTTATACCTTTTCGATTTTCTTCAGCCGTCAATTGTATGAATCTGTGACTTCTTGTTGTTTCGTTTTATAAATCAATAATAATGCAGTCGCTGAATTAAAATGCTTTGAGAAACGGGCCTCAATGGTCGTCATGCTTCAGCAATTGAAGATTTGACTTAAATGAATTGTGTTACTCGAAAATATAATTATGACTAGGTGAGTACCTACTCGAACAAAAATACGAGTTCACTGGACGAGTGACAATCTGTTTTATTTCAATTTAGGTATTATTAGGTTCATTAACATTATAACAAGTATTATCTCGCATTGCTTTCTTAAAAAGTTCTAAAACTTAATGTTCAATTTCGTTTATTTTATCCTAAACATCTATAGCTAAACCCATCATACAAATCAGATGATTTGTATGGTGGGTTTAGCTATAGATGTTACGAATAATTCTAGGTAGATACCTAGAATGATTCGTATCCAGATTACGATGTTATCCACCCAGACCATCATTTTAAACCGTACAGATATTGTATTCTTCTTCTTCTCGTATAGTGGCATGGCTCACCTATTGTTAGAGTTTTCAGATCGCCTTAATGCCTCTAACTTGACCTAATGACTGCTACTGAAGGTAGCAGTCCTTCCAAAGCACGGAGGGGCTCACGAAAACACATTTTTGCCACACTACTAATTGGTCGCCCATCGTAATGACCGCACCGGCGTCGCTTAAAACGCATGTAAAAGATCAGCGAGCTTCGCTTAGCTGTGAGCCTCCTCAAAGCCAAGCGAATATTATATTATGATTGTTCAGTAACAGAAAAAATGCTGTACGTGTTCATCAGGTGCGGTATAGTAGGCATGAGTTTTAATAAGTTACTTAACTTTCAACATATTGAAAATCAACTTTATGGAGTTCAGGATCGACGTTGTTGATTTTAGAATTAAATTCAGACTCTAATCAGCAAAGTTTCAAATCGTACAAACATATTTATGCTGTCAAGTAAAAATTAGATTTATAGCTCGTAAACAATCCAACTGCAATTTATGAACGTCGTAATTTTCTCACTTTCTTTGTTTCCTGGCAATAAGATTTTTAGTTAATGGAATTGATGAGTTCAATACTAATTTTAATTTGTTACAATGATTTCATTTATTAAAGTTAAAACATACATCGCGGTCAAAAACATAGCCCTCCGTTTGATTTAGTCGGATAAAAATTAATAACTAGTTTGAGTCTAAAAGGTAAATAAATAAATAAATATTGCAGGACATTCCACACATCGCCATCTAGCCCCAAGCTATGTAACTAGACTTGTGTTATGGGTGCTAGACAACGGATATACTTTTCTTTTGTAAATATATACTTATATTACATAGAAACAACCAGACCACAGACAAATATGTAAGCATAAATACTTGTCTGAGGCGGGAATCGAACCCGCAACCCTGTGTTTGGCAGTCTGGCATGGTGACCATTGTGCCAACTGGGTCGTCATGGTAGGTTAGACACTAAGCTTTATAATGAGTCAAACCTGGACGCCTAGTCGCGCGACACAACTTGCGTTATGATCCTTTAATACCTTACATTTAGTAAATTATTTGTGTTATGATGTAAGAACGAGGAAATTTCATTGTCGAAATTCACTCACGTCTAATTATGATTTTCCATTCCCTCGTTTTCCTTTCAGAAGTATCATAAATTTTCATCAAACTTCTCGATGAAGCTTGTGAATTCGTAAATAAGGGCTGGAAATATATTGATGCTCATTTGCTCCTTATTATGTTACTTTTTAAGGTCTAAGCCCATTGCATCATTTCATATGCATGTATACTAGTCTAGGACTTTATCCAAAAAAAGTGATCTTCTTTTGTCGTAAATTCTGTGTCGGTTTTATACAAATAGTATTAATTTCTTGAAAATGTGAATTAGCTGGTGTAGGTTTGCAAGGCAAATTTTGGGAGCCTTTTTGAACGAAAGAGTTTTTCCTTGTTAGAAAATTTAAATTTAATCGTGTCTTTACGCCATTCGTCGGCTAATTAAATGCTATGATTCGACGAATAACATGATTACTGTCTTCGGGATGTTACCATAAATTATCGAGGCTTGCACATCCGCATTACTGATTATTGTTTTCGTAGCTGATTGCTTTTGAGTCAGTATGTTGGATCCCTAGCCATCCAAACAAAGTCAAATATGCACCTAATGCTTCCCGGTGTATTCCTATTGTTTAGTATATATGCTTCACAAAAGAAGGTTTTTACAGCATCTTTATCTGACCACATCTCATAAAATTTTAAGTTAGTGATCGTTTTTATATTTTTATAATAACTTCTATATTTTTGGTAAAGGTTCATTTGACTTGTTTCTTTGTTTATCATATCAAGAAGGTAAACTAATAAGTATCTATTATTTAGTAGGTACTGTGTGTACCGAAATAAAAATTTAAATTTTCTAATTTTTATAGCGCTTTTTGTCATCCCTTTGTCATCCCGGTGTATTCCTATTGTTTAGTATATACCAAACAATAGGAATACACCGGGAAGCATTAGGTGCATTAGGTGCAGATATATCTGTGCCAGCCTTCGACCATATTATACCTCTATGGTGCCAGCCCTATATTTCGCATATGAACAGTACGTCAGTCAGTGTCCTCGCTTCCGGCAACGATACATAGTTCAATGGCTGCTAGTAGCACGTCCCAATGGACGACCTTCAAGGCATTCGGCGCATTGAGGACTTCCACCCAGTAAGCGATACAATCGCCTCATTCAGAAACCAATACAGTTCTATTACAAATAGCTACGCTTCACCGAATTACAAAGCAGTAGTGGATACAGAAATTGGGTGGAACTCGTGTCGGGTTGGTTGTTATCACTGGGGGCGTTCCGTTGTTGTTTTTGATTTATGACTCTATTTCTACTCATTAGACGATTGTACGTCGAGGCTGATTTGCGAGTTCCGCCTTTTTGTAATATAAGTTCTAAATGGCTCTTTAGAGACCGACCATAGCCTGTGGCGTGTTCAGAACGAATCTGAACGAATCATCGTTGTCAAATTGTTTGTAATGTCTTTAAATTATAGTTCACGGCTGAAGACAAGGTTATTTTATGTTTTATATGTAAAAGAATGATGTCTAAGACTTCGATGTGTTTAAATACTTCTATAAAACACCCTACGCTCAAAACAATAACATCATTGATTAATTTTATTCTGATAATTTAAATTTAGGTTGATGGTAGCACAAATCCTACTAATATTATAAATGTGAAAGTTTGTGTGTGCGCGTGTGTGTGTGTTTGTTACTCCTTCACGCAAAATTTACTGGACCGATTACGATGAAACTCGATATCTAGATAGCTGGAGACATGGATTAACACATAGGCTACTTTTTATCCCGATATTCCCACGGGATCGGAACTTACGAGGGTGAAACCGCGGGGCGCAGCTAGTCAATAAATAAATATTGCAGGACATTCCACACATCGCCATCAATACCCAAGATAAGTTACTAGATTTGTGTTATGTGCGCTAGACAGCGGATATACTACTTTAATACTTTTCTTTTGTAAATATATACTTATAATACATAGAAACAACCAGACCACAGACAAATATCTAAACAAAAATACTTGTCTGAGGCGGGAATCGAACCCAACCAAGCCAACTGGGTCGTCAATAAGTACACTGTTTTGTATTTCTTATGAAATGTTCTTCCAATTAACTATAGTTCAAAGAGACTACAGAGACCACCAGAAAGCGTTCAATTTTTCAATTAATTAAATAAGTAATATAATAAATTCGCCGGTTAACCAACGACCGTCTACAGTTTCTCACGATCAAAATTGTGCTCGTTACGAAGTATTAAATTTTATTAAGTCAAATTGATTTTACGACTGGCGAGTATAAGCCCTGTCCGAAATTTCAATTCGCACCAGCATACTATTTACAAGGGGTTAATAAATTATTTTTTTATTGCTGCATCGAGCAGACGTTAGCGATCATTGGTTTGACATTCAGACGGTCTAGCTCATTGCATCGCTGTTTCCACTTGACGTGTAACTGCAGACCGATCTGCAACCGAAAACAGACTCCAATTACAAAAGAAAAGATTCTATATTCGTTTAGTATCGAATTTCGGAGATTGCATTCAACACCGGCCGTAATGACCGTGCATTTCGCACTCAAGGGCAAGGGTACAAATTATTCATACGGATTGACCGATTCGCCTCTGAAAGACTTATTCGCTATTGTTAGCTGTGTCCGATATGAATTCGCGGTCGAACCCATTGTTTCTGCGCTGTCATCACTTTCGTTAACGTGAAGTGGGATCGGAATAGACTGAACCATTATGCATTTACCTTGATTAAAGGAACCGCAGAAGGGGCACATGACATTGAACGGGCATTTTATATTGCGGTCCGTACGAAAAATTTATTTTTATTAATTTCTAAATGGAATCGTGACTTGCGATCGTTTGTTATATCTGTTTTGTATTTTGATATTATGAATGAATAACGATGTAAATATTTTTGTTTCAGGTCTAAAATTCAACGCGAAAACGAGTGAGGCGAATTAGTATTATCGATTTAGTAATTAGTAAGTTGAAGGCAATAAATTAGTGTAAGTTTTTCGACCCGTGGTATAGTGTGGTGCAAAAGTGGAGAATATAACGGCATCGAAGAGAAACACCGGGTATACCCCGGTCACTGATAGGTAAGAGATTTCTTTTAAGTTTGATACAATTTAGTTAATGAACTTACTTAGCGTGTAACTTTGTAGGTTCCTTGAGTTTTGGCTAATTTGAAGATCATAAACATGTATCATTTACTTACTCAAATAAATGGTATAGTTACGCATGACGTCACACTTTTTGTGAATACCAGTGTTCATCGATTTATAAGACGCACGCCAAAATAATTAATCCTACTAATATTATAAATGAAGTTTGTGTGTGCGTGTGTGTGTGTGTGTGTATGTTTGTTACTCCTTCACGCAAAAACTACTGAACCGATTGCGATGAAACTCGGTATCTAGATAGTTGGACACCTGGATTAACACATAGGCTACTTTTTATCCCGATATTCCAAAGGGATCACGACTTACGCGGGTGAAACCGCGGGGCGCAGCTAGTCCTCCATATATTTACCCGCGTAAGTCCCGATCCCGTGGGAATATCAAGCTTAAAAGTTGCCTATAGCCTTCGTCGATAAATGGCCTATGCAACACAAATTAATTATTCAATTCGAACCAGTAGTTCCTGAGATAAGCGCATTCCAAATAAACAAACAAACTCTTCAGCTTAATAATATTAACTAGCTGCGCTCCGCGGTTTCACCCGCGTAAGTCCCGATCCCGTGAGAATATCAAAACAAAAATTAGTCTATAGCCTTCCTCGATAAATGGACTATCTAACACAAAAATATTTTTTATAATTCGAAACAGTAGTTCCTGAGATTAGCGCGTTCAAATAAACAAACAAACTCTTCAGCTTAATAATATTAACTAGCTGCGCTCCGCGGTTTCACCCGCTTAAGTTCCGATCCCGTGGGAATATCAAAATGAAAAGTAGTCGATTAGCATTGCATTGCATTGATTAATTATTATTACCTAATATTTGTACGCCATTGTATGGCTAAATATGAAGAAACAACATTCTATTTTGTAACACCACTATGTACCATATTTAATGCAAATAAATAATTGATTTAATAGAATAACTGATTCTGATTCTAGCGCGTTCAAACAAACAAACTCTTCAGCTTTATAATATTAGTTTAAATAGGTACAGATGATATTTAATCTACTTAGTTGAAATAATTTCCCATGGTTCTCTAACCTCAGCACTAAAGCTTAGTTCCAAAGTCCCAACAAATTAGCGGCCATGTAAACATTATACCAGTAATTTAATTAAGGAAATCCGTTGTTCCTTGGTACTAAGTCTCCTGAAGGTGGTGATTAATTAAGGACCTGCTCACGGATTGGCTATCTTTGTATTCATTATCTAGCCAAGTAAGCACGATCCCACAGATTCTGAAAAATCTCATTTGCATGTTACTTGGTTTTAATTTGCAGTACTTATATAGAAATGAATGTTGAGTTAATTTTCTTTATTAAAAAAAAAACACTGCAAAACTTTGAAGATGCTATTTTTGAGAATATCTTTTAAAGAGCTTTTTACTTTTACTCCATTGGTACTTAGATTCAATACAAAATGGTGACAAAAACCGCTAAAAAAAAATATAAGAAAATTTAAATTTTTATTTCGGTACACACAGTAGGTATATTAATTTACCTTCTTGATATTATAAACAAAGAAACAAGTCAAATGAACCTTTACCAAAAATATAGAAGTTATTATAAAAATATAAAAACGATCATTAACTTAAGATTTTATGAGATGTGGTCAAATAAAGATGCTGTAAAAACCTTCTTTTGTGACATGAGTCAATTCGAATAAATAGCCAATTAGATGGGACAACAGTGATTAATACCACTTAATATAGACGTAATCGAATTGCATCTTCGATAGAGAAAGGGTCGGTGAATCACAAAGTTTATTTATGATCGAAAAGACTTAGGACTATCTTGAAAAGATTCGTTTTACTACCTTTGTGTTAGGTGCACTGACCTCCATAGAACTAGTATGCTGCATTAGCGATTGTCATCAATAAAATATTGTCGCCATTTTGACCCCGCAAGCAGTAGTCAAGGGTGGTGAAGGTCATATACTACAATCGACTTTTGGTATTAAATGTGTCGAAATAGTTTCTCAGTTGTCATTCAGTCAGTCGAAGACTGAGAAGACTGACTGACAGAAACGATATAAATTTAAAATAAGGTAGTAGCTAAAGGTAGTCTTCTTACAAACCTAACGGGAGATTTACAAGGGCATTAAATTTTAGTCAATAAAACAGAAGATTCATTTTACCTCATTTAAGAGGATAGAGTACCGGCGCTCTCTCCATACAAACGTAGTTGATTGTTTCCTCCCTGGATAATGACACTAGAGCAAATATTTTTGTTGCATAAAACCTATAACTGCCATAACTATGCCCCTATGTCTTGGTTATTACCCTTTCCTCTTATATTCGGCAAATGCTGCAAAATATATTTATATATGGAACGAATTGATACCATGCACCGTTTTTTTGAAGTATTTAAAAAATCTAATTCACTACGGCAATTATTCCCAATCAACAACCAAATCAATCATAGTTTAATGAACAAAATAAACAAGTCTATTTCTAACAAGGTACTTTGACCTGACAATTTAATACTCTGTATATTACATAGATTTAATAGAGGATAGAGGATTTGATAGAGGTTAGTTATTCTCACAAAAACAAAATCGTATTTTTAACGTAAACATACATTCATCGATGATCCATTGAGTCGGAGAAAGTTTATCTTGAATATTTAATATTGCTAACAAACGTGAATTCAGCCTTGGCTACTATTATCTTCGCTTCCCGGACCGCTAGTGACCTTTGCATTCACTAGCACTGATTTGACTAGGCTAGAACTAGGTCATCGGCTTCTAACCTTTTTGTTGCAACGTTTAAAAATGGCCGACGTATCCCGAACGTAGCCGATATTGAACGAACTGGCGATGCAAGCGATAGTAGATTCGCAAGTTCTAATTAAATATTCTTAGGTTTTGATAGACTGTAGTTCTCGCTTCAACATATGGACATGAGCGTGCAAGAAACTCTTAGTGCACAATCTTGCTGTGTATTTATCTGTAGAATAAGGTCGTTTATTGTTTTGTACGTCAACGATACGAACTATTTCGGGTGCAGCCCGCACAGGAGATCTTTGCATGATTATCAATTCATGTAGGTCGTCAATCAGCAACTATTAGTACGTTTATAAATACAACAAGGTCTATGAACGATTTCGTTCTTTTGATCTGCTGACTTTTGTTCTAATTTACTTCTTTTTGCGGATCCATAATGTCGCCATATGCATTGATAGATAGATAGATAAATTATTTATTGTAAACACCAATTTCAAATAACATTAATAATAAAACACAAAGCTTAAGTCTTAATGTTACAAAGGGTGGCCTTATCGCTCAAAGCGATCTCTTCCAGGCAACCTTTGGATGGACAAGAAGTTGAGGAAGGTTAGGGTGTTTAAACTTAGGAAATTAAATAAGTTGGTTTTTTATCCATTTGTCTTTCTGTCCGGAATTTAGCTCAGAGATTATTAGTAATAACAAGCTGTTATTTGATAAAGGTTGATTGATCTTATACTGTCGTACACTTCACGTGTACCCGCCATCTTTAATTGTATTTTCACAAATTAATATGTTCTTACATACAAGTCGGTTTATTCTAATGACGCATATTGCAACGGGTAACTACGAAACCCTACACAGCGCGTTTTCGAAAATACGCTATTGGCTGGTTTTTATCACAGGACTGCCGATTATCCACTTTTTAATAACATGAGTAATCTATACATATAAAATGCTTTGTCCTGACTGACTGACGAATCAACGCACAGCCCAAATCGCTGATCTTAGATACCTGAAACTTGTAGGGTCTTTGTATGACGTAGGCATCCGTTATGAAATTATTTTCCGAAATTCTACCCCTTAGGGAATGAAAAGGGACAACGTGATTCCTTGGGCCATTTTCGACTTTAACGCGAATATAGTCGCGGGCAAAAGCTAGTAGTCAATAAAAACCATTATCATCACTTTTATTTTTGCAAAAGTAATTTTACTAAATAAAACATTTTTTACTCTTCGTCGAGCGTCGGTATAATTATATCTATCATTCGTCTCGACTATCAAAAGCTGGTTTCTGCAATAAAACCAGGGTTGACAAACCTGGATACCTTTTAGCAATCAAATTACGATTCAGCTAGCCGCCATGTTAACACCTCAGCTCGGTTGGTCAAGTGGTACTTACAATTTAAAGGTCGTGGTTTGAATCCTGGCTGTTCACTAATGGATTTTTCTGCAGGCCATTGTCCCTGTAGATCAATCACATTAATTAATCTGAGCAAGCCATTAAAGAGGCAGTTTATTTAATTTATTGACACGCTATCCTATCATTTGTATTATCTAGATGGAATACAAACTGGAACATAGAACCGTCAAAGTAAAAACTAAAGCATCCATTAGATGGATTATAGAGACAGGCATAATAAATTTTCAGTAGAAATATATTTATTATTTTTGGAATATAGATGACATTTGCTATCCCAGGGGCCTTATTCTGCTATTTCGCATTAATAGATTTACCATTGTCATTATATCGAGACTCTATTGATATTATATCGAGATCGTTAATTTATTTGGTATTCTGCTAAAGTTTTAATAACATCGCAATAGAATCGCTATGGAGTCTCAATGGAATGGTAATAGATACGTCGCTGGTGTTGCCTAGCAACATGGTATATGTTGCTAAGCGATACACCGTTTTGACAACTATCGAGATTTCATTGAGCCACGATTCTAGAGCAAAATACCAAAGTGAGTCAATGGTGCATCAGTGGTGTTTCGATAGAATAGTTGATATCAGAAGAATACCAATTTGACATGTAATGTCATATTTTTGAAATTAAATGTCTATAACGATTCCATCGACACTCTTTTGAAACACAATTGTATTAGCAGACTTAGGCAACAGAGCTCTATTTAGGGCAAAGCAAATTAAATGCCATGCTTTATGTGTGCATAGAATAGAAAAGGACTACCTCAATTTCCTTTGTCGTAGAAGACAACAGATTTCGGGATCTTATGATGATGATTTTCGCACCCTGGGTCTTCCGCACTGATGGCTGGTAAAACATTCAACAGCATTACCAAGAAGAGTTGGTTTCAGGTAGGCGAATGACCTTAAAATCTTATTGCCTAATGCTAGTATGATCACGAATAATGGAGACTTAGGTACTGCGCCGCAACATAAGGACAATGACAGGAAGAAGATGTCTAGTGACTATTTAACTTAATGTCTATAGAAGGTAAAAGCCCCAGTGTAAATGTGGAAATTTTGTACGTCGAGCCGTAAAGAGTCAGAGTCTCGTCTCAATGCTTGATCGATTTCGATTGAAGACAGCTTAACAGCCCTTCAATTACATTGGAGACAGATAAACTGAATCTCACGGGATAAACGGTGGATCTGATGACTGCCTTTGAGAGAGATTTTTTGCCGCTTTCGCAAATTCGACATAGCGTAATAGTAGTCTGCGTCTATAAACAAATTTGATATCTCAATAAATAATTAATAAGACATTAATTTATGTAAAATGGCGGCCTACTATCGTCAACTTTGTTATTATATATTATATCTAAAAAAGTCTTATTTAAAGAAAGCTTTAAATACTTCAACTAAAACATCATCCCACGAGAACCTAAGTATTCGTATAAAAAAACTTTGACGTAAAATTGTAACAACTTTTACGAGTAAAGGTTTTTTTCTGGACTATATTTATAACCCACAAAGGCAACTTACAATATTTTTCTTCTGCCTTGCTTACCCAGTTTGACAAACCAGGGCACGGAAGAAGCCTTGACTGGTTTGACCCACTTGCGTGACCTGGCAACACGCACCGCCCTAGACTCCAGTTAGTACTATGTCCTACAATATTATTTTAATTGATCCAATTCACAAAGGTTTAGTGTTTAACAAAGACTACAATCCTTGACCCAAAACGGCAAAACCTAATAATGATCCAAGTAAAAAATAGCTCAAAAAAGACACAGTTGTGAAATCGGCATGAAATCTATTTGTGATGAAGATGACATTTTAATCATCTTTCAAAATTACATTTTGTCTGACATTTTGACAAAATAAAAGTCAAGTTTTGTTGGCTACATTAATGTTAATAAGCTTTTGGTGGCAATTAAAAGTTAAGTACTTAATCTGTAATTATATTAAAAGTAATCATCAATTAAATTTTTATTTAGGTTGTAAAGAAAGTGTCATAAAATAAACGACACATAAGTAGGTAGGTAGTAGAAGTATAAGGAACCTACAAGCAGTTAGAATGCTATGGCATAGCATTACCATTAATTTTAAGCAACACATTATTATTTTGAGGTAGGTAGGCAGGTAGTTAGGTAGGCACTTCACAGTCAAACTCGATATCCATAAAAGTTTATTAAACTTTTTATAGTTTAAATATGTTTTGCGTCAGCGTTTGCATAAGTGCGAAAATGAGAAAACATATTTTAACAATTGAAGTCCTGTTTATCGTAGAATAAGGGGCTTATAATTTAATTTCATATGCATATCCTATCCAATCTTAAACGTGTTAATACGTACAGATTAAGTTCTTAAGCTAAAGATCGGTAGATTATAATTTTCCAAGTTGTGAGCACGAAAATTTCATTTCGCTATAATTATGTTTATCTCTGTAACTTAATTACTGAGCTTCGACTATTTTAATTATGTGTTAGAGCAACGCTGACGGCAGCAAAAACTGGTTTTGTACCTTTCAAATATGTTTTAAAAATGTCTTGGAAATAATCCTGAATGCTCTTGTACTTTTCTGCGCACACTCCTGGTCAAAGTTTTGCATGGAATTTAATTAACTTTTCTATATAATTTTTTCAATTACTTAATGTACCTATACCTATTCACTTACTAAATTAAATTGAGACTGATTTACAAACGGTACTTGTACCTACATTTAAGGCTCTATCTTCCCTCGAAGCCTTAATTAACACGATTAGACGAAGGTCAATGTCAATGGCCACATAATGTGAAAAAACTCAAATGTCCTCCTCGCAATAAAGGCAATCCATTTGACAAATCCATTCAGTGACTCGAAAAAAACCGGAAAGTCAGAAATAAAAATCAAGAATCGTCGAAACACGCACGGTCCGATATCCAAACACAATAGGTAATCAAGTTTTGTTGTTGACATGCCGGCTAATAAATAATGTGCAAAAAAAAGTGCGAATTGTATTCCAATTTACGGGAATATACAAGGTTTTTTATTGGAATTTCAGCAATATTAATCTCATATTCGTATAATTCCTTCACGAAAAGTGAAACGTACTTAACATTAATGTATCACTCAAAATGTATTTCATCCAATTTCATCACTCAGTCACACACAGCACAGGTGACAGCTCTTTAACATTCCATTTTATTTTAGGAGTTTTGCCAAAATACATACCTAATAATATCTATGACATTGACAGACAATAGTGCACCTTTGTGACCCGGTGTTGGTAAAAAATAGGTACCTAACTAATACATAACGTTCCGCACGCATCAAGTTTGCTGAATTGGACTCTTATATAGGTACTGTAGCATTAGAAAACGAGGAAAATATTTGCTATGGAATACCTTAATTTAGAATTATAATTATAGCTGAGATTAGAGTAAAATGTATTCTTATCTGAGTGATGAGTATGAATGTAGAGGGATGGAGAGGAAGAGGACGACCTAAGAAAAGATGGATGGACTGCGTGAGACAAGACATGAGAGAGATGAATGTTAACGATGAGATAACGACTAATAGGAGTGAATGGAAGAAGAAGACATACTGCGCCGACCCCAAATAAATTGGGATAAGGGCAGGAAGATGATGATGTATTCTTATCTCAGTGTAAGTTGTAATTTTTTGACTCATGTAGGTAATATAAAAAGCAATTGCCGCGCGATGTCAAAATCTTGAAAAAAGCTCGATCGCTTGATAAGAAAATTGTGTTTGAGTGGATGGTGTAAGTCAGATTAGGTTGCGTTTCAAGACAACATCTAGTCTATCCGGTCAACTAGTGAATTATAATATCTTTCATTTCTTTCGAAATTGTTTTCACTTTGTCCCGTTTTATCCCAAAGTACTTACATAAATGGAACTCGAATATGACAAGAAATTCGCAGCTGAACGCACACGGACGCCCTCGCTTTGTTCCCTACTAACCCTGAGGGAGTTAAGCATTCAAATTGACACTCGAGTCTATAGAGATATAAAATAACTTTACTACTTTATACATTTACATTATTACTTTTTACATGTACATTACTACTTTATATATTTACATTACTACTTTATACATTTATATTACTACTTTATACATTTACTATTTAAAAAAAACACCTATTTTTCATTTTGATTTTGACGTGTTTGCCATTACTGTGTTAGTTAAGTACTTGTTAAAAGACAAAAAAAAAGTTGATTTTAAAAGTGTATTTTTAATATAGCTGATGTGTAGAATCATCCAAAATCGTTCGATTTGGAACATTAGCAAATCTTATACATATCAAATTCTTTGTCCTGACTGACTGACGGATCAGCGCACAGCCTAAACCGCTGATCGTAGAGATCTGAAACTTAGAGAGTGTCTTCTTTGTATGACGTAGGCATAAGAAAGGATTTTCCGAAATTCTTGATTCCTTGGTCCACTGTCGACTTCTACGCGGACGAAGTCGCGGGCAAAAGCTAGTAGAAACTAAAACGAGCGAGTATCGAGTAGCTAGCATGTTTCAATTTTCAACTAACCAACTCCTAAAGACATGACTCACTCGCTATTCTATTTCTTATTTTCTAAGAATAAAATCAAAACTGCATACGGTCGAGTCATAGTCGCAAATAATGCAAGGTTCAATGACCTGATGATCTTGTACTAACACATTTATTATGGCCGCTGGATTTCAGACCATGTTTGGTTTAACACTGTTTACAAGCCGTTCAAAAATAATAATAACATTACTGTTTTGAACCACATTGAGTTAAAATTAAGGATCAAAATTGAAAAGCATAATGTTTAACTGCTGTAGGTGAAAACTAAACGTTATGGCTAAAATGACTCACTTAGCAATATGCAGGTATTAAAAAAATAAATCGATCTTTTTATTTTATTTTTACGACAACCTGGCCTGGCCTTTAGGTACCTGATAGCGAAGGTTCTGGTTCGATTCCCGCCTCATACAAATATTTAAGTAGGTAGGTACTTACTTACATTTATTATTTCTAGTCTGGGTATTTTTGTATACGTATAGAAGAGTATATAATTGCCTCCATAACACAAGCTTAGCTGCTTAGCCAGGGGCTAGATGGCGCTTTTTATTGAATAAGAATTGTTAATAAAATCCTAAGGGTCTACATTGATATTATCGTTCCTAGCTACTAAATAAAGGTCATCGCCCAATACACCAAAGCATACTGGGAGTTGGAACTTAGGCAATCTTCATGAAATCAACGAAAGTTTAATTGTAAGCGGGATCTGGGTCTAGAAAATTATTATTATTATTTTTATTTCAGGTTTAGATTTTTGATTTAGTGACTGGTGATGGTACCGCTTGTTTAGCAGAAATATCATTACACTTATCATAATTGTTAGTGCCCCAAGTTACCTGGTTATGGTTTTCGAATCTTTTGGTCAAAGTCTGGGAGCTCCCTGACTTGGCTTGGGTTAATAACAGTCAGTTAAAAAACAAACCGGAAAGTTCAGTGATATGCCTAAAACCATAATAATTAATTAACTTGTACTTGTATACAGGCTGTTTTCCACCATTGGACCCTTTTTAATTGGGTCCTTTTTGCGTGAGGATGGAGTAGGCTTGCCCAGCACCTACTACCCTCTCAGCTTAGTCGACCATGTCCAGAGGAGAGAACTTATCAATACTTCTGGAGCCTACTAAGCCGCGGGTTTCATCACGATGTTTTCCTTCATCGTAAGAGCAATGTCAATTGTGAAAAATACATTGGTGCACGGCCGGCCGGGATTCGAACCCAGGACCTTGCATAATGAAAGTCAAGGTATCTACCACTAAGCCAACACAGCTCTATAATTAATTAATATTCCTTATTTAATTTAGTCTAATTATATTAACGTTATAATTAATAATTAATTAGTTAGGATGAGCTCCCTAAATATACCTAGTACCTCCGAAATAATGAACGAAGACAGTAAATTGTAATTAAAACAGTAGGTATATCTATACGTAAAATGCAAACCTTGCAACCGTTGCAACTCTTGCAAAAGCCACAGTAGACGTGACTTCATCCATTTACATTCTTTAATTATGTAAGTTTTACCTCTTCACAGTGCTGTCACTTGATGAATATTTTAATATGATTATGAAACTTGTTTTCAAGGACGTCCTTGGAAAAACTCTCCATCGTTAAAATGTATATCTGTATATATAAAAAATATAAATAATTTCTTAATATTACTTAACACTGTCATCATCATGTTTTAAAAGATTATAGAATAATAGAATAGACTAGCTCTTGCCCGCGTCTTCGTCCGCGTAGAAGTCAAAATTTGGGTCAAAAAAAGGTTCTAATAGGATTAGACCAAGGAATCACGTTGCCCCATACAAACTTTGACCCCTTTTCACCCCCTTAGGGGTAGAATTTCGGAAAATCTTATCGGATGCCTACGTCATACAAAGAACACACCCTCCAAGTTTCAGGTTTCTACGATCAGCGGTTTAGGCTGTGCGTTGATCCGTCAGTCAGTCAGTCATTCAGGACAAAGCATTTTATATGTATAGAATAAATATATAGATGTCTTTACTTCCTCCTCTCTATTCAGAGCATTTTAGAACCACCCAACCGACACCAACAATTCCTAAATACGTCCTCTGCATAATGCACTGCACAAGGATTATTTTAATGAATACTCCCGCTTTGTTCCACCAAAGGGTTATTTGAATAAGAAAGTAAAACTTTCACCACTGCTGGTATTTTCTTTAGTAATTGAATTGGTTGGATGAAAGTGTGCTTAAATGGATTCCCTGGTTGCTATATCGCGTGTTTTTTTTTACTTTAATATGCAGTTTATGCAGATCAGAGTGTCTTTATTGGTCTAGTTTGTTCGCTAGATATTAATATAACTGAATTATACTGGAAGCTCGAAATACAGGTTCAGTTGTGAGAACCATAGTATAAATAATACAAGTTAAAACTGTTTAAGTAATATGCGGATTTTTGAGTTTATAATGTTAAATGCTCTAAAATATATTGTATTATATTCGTCAAATATTTGCAGATCAAGAACTATTGCAAAGATGAACAATGAAAGTTGAAGAAACTCAGAATACATCAGCTGTATTCTGAGCGGAAAAGTAACGAAATTCTCCAAATTAGGCTAGAAAAAAAAAACAATCAAAAATCTTATTAACTTAGAAATACCTACTTATATGAATAACTTTTTGCAGAGAGAATTGGCGACATTTTTAAAGAGTTTTTTGTTAGGATTTCATACTTATCTTATCTAAAACTACTATAGGTACTGTCTACATTCAATAACCTTTCTCCGCCACCTCCTTTATCAACCAAATCAATTAACAACCCAGCACTATAGGTTCCTGAATAGGCCAACGGGCGAGGGTTCCCACGGGGCTAGGATCGCCCTTGTCGCAGTCATCGCCTGCCTAATGAGCCCAGATAACCGAATACTGATTTCCCTAGAGGTGGGAACATCGAAGGTCAATATTTTCAAGGGCAGCGATATATGAGGATGAAAATATTTTACAGACTTCTGGTAGCTGTTTGATGACTGTTGTTTTTGGTCGTCTTTAAGACGAAGTGGTATGACCAGAAGCGCGATAGAGATAGATAAAGACAGATAAAATCTTTATTGTACCACATTAAACCTTAATTCTAACATAAACTCCTGTTACAAAAACAAAATTAAACCTAACAATATGGCACAATGGGCGGCCTTTTCGCTAAAAGCGATCTCTTCCAGGCAACCTTTGGATGGACAAGAATTAAAGAAGGGGATGGGTGGGTTGTACATAACGCAATAGGAATATAAGGAGGAAAATAAAATAAATATTAATATACATAGAAAATAAAATATTCTAAATAATAATAATAAAATCAGTAAAAATAAATAAATACCGAAATAGAGGTGTCTTAGAAACAGTTTTGGGTATCAACCACTAAAACCCATAGAATGATATACCTACTATTTTAAAGGTGAAGAAATGCTTTGTATTGTCATACTCTTCAAAACACGATTAGAGTGATTTGCCTCGATAAAAAAAAAATCGTGAAAATCCTAAAGAATCGTCATTTATTTTTATCTTTTTCAATTTTACGGCGATAATATAGATAAATGTAGTACCCATACCTGTTCACATCAGAGACGATGTTATCGAAGTTGTTGATCACTATATCTACCTAGGCCAAATGGTCCAACTAGGTAAATCCAACTTCGATAAAGTACTCAGCTGAAGAATCCAACTCGGTTGGGTAGCGTTCGGGAAGCTTCGCAATATCTTCTCGTCACAAATACCACAGAGCTTCAAGACGAAGGGTTTTAACCAATGTGTGTTACCAGTGATGATATACGGATCCGAAACGTGGTCGCTGACTATAGGCCTCGTTCATAAGCTCACTCAGCGGGCTATAGAGAGAACTATGCTCGGAGTTTCTCTATGTAATGGAAACCTAAAAACGGAAATCCGTAGAAGAACCAAAGTCACCGACATAGCCCTCAGGATTAGTAAGCTGAAGTGGCAATGGGCAGATCATATAGCTCGCAGAACTGACAACCGCTGGGGAGTAAAGGTTCTCGAGTGGCGGCCGCGATGCAACGCGAAACGGAGTGTTGGGAGACCAGCTGCCCGGTGGACCGACGACATTGTAGCGGTCGTGGGTAGTCGGTGGATGGAGGCGGCTCAGGACCGCTGTTTGTGGCGTCGTATGGGGGAGGCCTATGTCCAGCAGTGGACGTGCATGGGCTGACATGATGATGATGATGAATATAGATAAAACGAGTATAAAATTTATATATTTTCATAAACTATACATCAAATCCCATAAGGTAGTACAGATGGTTTTTCACTAAAATAGATGTGAATCTTTTAATAACAAAACAGTTAAAACGGCCATTTCGCGGCGCGCGAAGAAAAGGGATAGAATCATCGAGCGGCGCGCGCGTGGGAAAGGGATAGGGGTTTTCAGGTCCTATTTCACCTTAATTTTAAACGATTAGCAACTCGCGTCAACCGGTAGAAAAGTATGTAGTTTGCTTGCACTCTTAGTTATAGTGAGGGCGATGTTGCCCTGGTAGCAAATAAATACCTCGACTTTCATCCCGAAGGACGTGGGTTCAATAAATCTTTGTTACGAAAAAATCACATACATACGCAAATTGGGCTAATTGTTAACATTCTTCTTGAGAGCGATGTTGGCTTAGTGGTAGATACCCCGACTTTCATTCTGAAGGTCGTGGGTTCGAATCCCAGCCGGCGGTGCACCAATGTATTTTTCTTAAGAAAAAATTATGTGCGCTAATTGTCATTGCTCTTACGGTGAAGGAAAACATCGTGATGAAACCCGCGGCTTAGTTGGCTCCAGAAGTATTGACAAGTTTTCTCCTCTGGACATGGTCGACTAAGGTGAGAGGGTAGTAGGTGCTGGGCAAGCCTACTCCATCCTCACGCAAAAAGGACCCAATTAAAAAGAGTCTATAGTTGCGGAAAAAAGTATGCATATGCATACATACATACGTACATAACATTGTTCTTACGGTGAAGGGAAACATCATGGTGAAACTCGCGGCTTAGTTGGCTTTAGACGTATTGACGAGTTATTTACTTTTTGGACATGTTCGACCAACCTGAGGATTGGTGCTAGGCCATATAATACTTGTCCCAGGCACTACCCTAGACAGCATGGATTTAAAGTTGCTGGCGTATAAATCATCTGGATTAGATATAAAAGACCAATCCTACTTCCTACTAATATTATAAATGTGAAAGTTTGTGTGTGTGTGTGTGTGTGTGTATGTTTGTTACTACTTCACGCTAAAACTATTTAACCGATTGCAAATAAATTCAGTATGTAGATAGCTGGAGATCTGGATTAACATATAGGCTACCTTTTATCCCAATATTCCCGCGGAATCGGGACTTACGCGGGTGAAACCGCGGGGCGCAGCTAGTCCTACTAATATTATAAATGTGAAAGTTTGTGTGTGTGTATGTATGTTTGTTGCTCCTTCACGCAAAAACTACTGGACTGATGGCAATGAAACTCTGTATCTAAATAGCTGGAGACCTGGATTAACACATAGGCTACTTTTTATCCCGATATTCCCACGGGATCGGGACTTACGCGAGTGAAACCGCGGAGTGCAGCTAGTATTATTATATTTGCTAGCGCAATACTTGGGAGTTATCTCGAGTAATGGGTACGGGAAGGACGTATTGACAACACATGAGGAGGAAAACCTCGCCTCGTTCAGATGCCAGTCGGATGTCATACGTCATCCTTTCCGCACCCCGAGCTACCTAAGGAACCCAGTTCATTATAATAAGTGCTATTATTGAGCCAAGTTCTATAACACCAGCGCTCTAATTGGATTTCGTATTTAGATGGTATATTTGATAGGCTGAGATGGTTTTCTAATTAATTTGTTTGTTTTTAAAAGTTTGCTCAGTATGATTAAATACGCTTTGGACTTCCAATTTCTCATAATACAATAACAATTCAATGAAATTTGTAAAATTAAATCCCATGTTCACCTATACTGTACAAAAGTCATAGTTTGTATGGAAACGTTAACAAAGAAGACACAAGAAGATTGATAATGATAAAGAACGTTGTGAAATGAGATCCAAATTTTTTTTTTAGAAATTGCTTGTCATAAATTGACCATCATCACACACCTGCCTGATAGTAGGTGAGGAGGCGGTCTAAGATGTAAAATGGTTCCATATATAAGAAGATCTCTTCACTTAAACCCCAAAATGTTCACGAAATAAAAAATCTATCTTTTATTGACTTGTACCATTTGCTATTCTGTGCGTATTGACAACACAAGCATAGGTACTAACCTATTTAAATAAATAAATATTGCAGGACATTCCACACATCGCCATCTAGCCCCAAGCTAAGTAACTAGATTTGTGTTATGGGTGCTAGACAATGGATATACTACTTATATACTTTTCTTTTGTAAAAATATTCTTAAAATACATAGAAACAACCAGACCACAGACAAATATCTAAGCATTAATACTTGTCTGAGGCGGGAATCGACCATTGTGCCAACTGGGTCGTACTTGTACTTGTACATGTATACAGGCTGTTTTCCACCATTGGACCCTCTTTAATTGGGTCCTTTGTGCGTGAGGATGGAGTAGGCTTGCCCAGCACCTACTACCCTCTCAGCTTAGTCGACCATGTCCAGAGGAGAAAACTTGTCAATACTTCTGGAGCCAACTAAGTCGCGGGTTTCATCACGATGTTTTCCTTCACCGTAAAAGCAATGTCAATTAGCGCACATAAATTTTTCTTAAGAAAAATACATTGGTGCACGGCCGGCCGGGATTCGAACCCTCAACCGACCTTCAGAATGAAAGTCGAGGTATCTACCACTAAGCCAACACCGCGCGGGTCGTATTTATGTCTGGTATTATACAATAAGTATTTTAAAATAGATGTAGCTGAGGTACCAAATTGTTAATCAAGACAGACTGGAAACATCTGCAGTTTGGTAAAGGTTCACGGTCGCATCTTTGTTCCATCCTCTAGTACTCTAGATGTACAGTCGGCTGCATAATTGCAGCCCTCGGGAGAGTTCGAAAATTACTATTATTGGAATGTTTGCATTCTAATAATTTTTTGTTTGATTAATTGATGACTAATTCAACTAAAGCAGGTGTCTAGAATCTTACTTGTGTTGAAAACATTCTTATAATAGCCGTTTTGGAGCTCTACGGTGGGTCTGCAATTATGCAGCCGACCGTACGTGTCTGTCGACTCGCGAACATTTTATATCCTTCTATAGATCTAAGGGGGTAGAGGGTGTAAAGAGGGGAGCTCCAGCCAAGTAAGGATAAGCTTACTGCTCAGGGCTATTAATCCGTCTCAAACTGATAAAAAGACGCTGTAAAGTTACATAAAAGTTGCAATGGTCGCTTGCATAACCCATATTATACAATGTGTTTCAGCAAAAGGGTTTTAATACGAAAGGGGGTTGCTCTAGACGTCTAGGCTAACAACTTTTGTTCTACGACTTTTGGAAATTCAAATATTTCGTTAGAAGTTGCTCAGAATTATCGAAAAAAAAGTTCGAATTTACAAAAGTTGTAGAACAAAAGTTGTTTGCCTAGATGTCTAGAACAACCCCTTCGCTGAAACACATTGTAAACATATACAGTGTAAAACTTTTTTAACTCACGATTCATATTCTACCTACTTTTACCGGGTCTAAAAAATACGCTAGAAACGTGACAAAATACGGTAAAATACGCGCGCATTGTAAAATATGCGATTAGGACCCGGGAAAATAATTATCGTTAAGGTGCACCGAAGTAGTCCTCAACGGTTAGCTAGTATAGTTACCAATAACCCTGTATATACAGGGGTTTACTTTATATTTTCAGTGTAAAATGCAAGTATGAAGGATTTTACAGTTTTTATAGCTTTGAATGACCACAATTTTTTTACAACCTGCAAGTTGGCAATAATTTTGAATTATTGGATAAAGACAACGTCCATGATAAGATAATATCCAAAATAATATTGTAAAAGTTGTATTTTTTTTATTTTGTACCAGATTTTAGAAATTTTAAAACTAATATTAATATGACGTAACTCCGTAGCCAGGAGCCAAACAAAGGCCAGCAGGTAGGAGGACTGAGGAGGATGTCATACATCTCACTATGTACGAAACACCCTGTATAGATGTAAATTAAAGTTTTTACATGAAGCCAATGTTAAAAAACAGTTTGAAAAAATCTGGGAAACATAAATCTGGTAAAACAGTTAATTAAACATCGAAAGACTAACTTAATTTACCTGCTAACTCAAAGGTCTTTAAACGTAAAACATTTTTTGATTGACATTATTATTGTTGGGCAGTTACAGCGTCATTCATCATCTTCACTATGCAAGCACCCTTACTTCTGTTGTTCTACAGAAACTCCAATTTACTTTATGATTGCCCGACTCAAAACATGAGTGATGTTTTAATGAAAATTAAAATGCAGTGTGCGTAATTTATTCCATTTTATGTCCAGCGCAGTCAGTCAGACGGAATTTAATATTTTCTGTATGAGGATAAATATCTACACTAGCTTTAACCCCTGACTTTGTCCGCGTAGGAGTTAAATTTTCAAATTCTCTCCTAGCGGATGCTCAAATTTTAAACCGCTCGCTCGTACGTTATTCTAATAAAGGATAAGTATGTTTTATTATATTCATACGAATTCTGAACGACTTTTTCTTCCGACAGCACCAAATATCATTTTGATTATAAAAGGGGACGAATATGGGATGGAAAATAGTAATTTTTTTGACCCAGTATGTCGCATATATGAAAGTAAGAAAGAAAAACATTTATATGCTGCAGGCACACGACAACTTTAAATTTAAATACACAAAGAAATAGGTAACATTATACAACGAAGAAAGAAACATACACTAAACCTAAGAATATTTAAGAAGCCATGTGCTGCCCCAAATGGGTCGACCTCAGCTGTAAGCCACAGTCAAGCGTAACTTGGCTGCAGCGGTCTTCCGGCCAAACCCGCTGCCGTCGTGCGTCGTCGTACGCTCCCACATACACACAAAAAAACGATAAATAAATAAAATAGCAAAATAATTATATACGGTAAAAAGGAAAGAAAATAGAATAAAAAAATTATTTGTATAATACATAAACTGAGTAATAATAGCCTAGAGAGGAAGAGGAACTGCGCGTAATAAGAAAAAGAAAAAATATATTAATAAGACGAAACGTCACTGTTATTTGGGACGAAATGGGACAATATGGGACGAAACCATGAATCACTCGATAGAAATGTACTGCAGATGATGCCATGACGTCACAGGCGTGGCCTGTGCGTTTTGTAATCAACGGACAAATAACAATAAATGCAAAAATAAAATGAATTTTTACTGGTCATAGGTACAAATCTTTAAGTTTTTATACCCAGTAGTTAGTGGTGCCGCCATAATAAAACTAGTCCTTTTTTTAGCTGACTTCAAAAATAGAAGAACCCTCCCAATTCGACGAGTATGTTTTAGGGTTTCGTTAGTTCACGCCTTTCTGACATATGATGCCCGATTTTGATGATCGTTGGTCAGATATTTTTCTCTAGTAAGTTCTATTATAAAATCTAAGTTGAGATTCTACTACAAAGTTTCGTAACCAACTTTAAGCAAAAAAATCTCTACCCTACCCGATCACTACACTATACTACCCTTTCTCTACATGATCTAAATGACCTAAAAGAAATCGCAACTATATGATAAAAAGTACGATCCAACACAGAAATATTTTTTCATTTCGAACCAGCAATTTCTGAGATTAGCGCGTTCAAACAAACAAAACAAACTCTTCAGCTTTATAATATTAGTATAGACTAGCAGCGCTCCGCAGTTTCACCCGCGTAAGTCGCGATCCCGTGGGAATATCAGGAAAAAAAGTAGCCTATAGCCTTCCTCGATAAATGGACTATCCAACACAATAATAATTTTTCAATTCGAACCAGAGTCCCTGAGATTAACGCGTTCAAACAATAGGTTCTTGGATGCAAAAACACCAATCTATGTGCACCTAAACCACAATGCGGTAAAAAGCAAACATACACATGCCAGAGCCAGACGAAAATCAAACTTGCAACATCAAAGAGTTGGTTTATGTATCGTGTTTCAGCACGTCATAGGGTGGAGATAACATCTGTGCTTTACATCCGGTGCCTTTCAGTGTCCTATCTCTGTTTCAGTACAGAATTACACTGAAAATCATGTTCTGTTGTTTATTGTTTTATTTCTTTAATACCTATAGTATTTGTTTTGAATGTATTTCAGTTTTTGGTTCATGATTTTATTGACTTTTCCAACGATATGAGTATTGTTTTGGCTCTTTGGTGAACTCATAACTCATAATTAAATCAAATAATAACTCGTTATTGGTGAACTCATAAGAGCACCATTCAAAACACATCCCATTTTACGAAAAACTTAATTAAAATCGGTTCATCCGTTCGGGAGCTGCGATGCCACAGACACACACACAAACACAGACACGTCGAACTTATAACACCCCGTCGTTTTTGCGTCGGGGGTTAAAAAATAATTTTGAATCAGTAGTAAGTAATTTAAATAATAGTCATTACAATCGAATTGAGAACCTGCTCCTTTTTTTAAAGTTTGTTAAAAAACATAGAGTTATCGATAGGTATATATATATGTATATATATATATACATATATTATACGATATTCACGAAAGTAAAATTGGTATGGCCGTTGACAATGTGTTCGCCCCGCTTTTCGATGTAGTTTAAAAACTAGATTCAAATAATATATTTACATAGCTATATATCAATAGCACACTGATATTAATTTAGATAGTTAACTACTGATAGAAATAGTTATAATTTCTCCTGCGTTAACAAAATAAGAAATAAAAACGAAAGAACGCAAGCTGGCCGGTCTCGCAGAAAGCGTTTCGACTAGTAAAACAGATCTGATAAAACCCTCTACAAACTAGTTTGAGCTTCTTGCATCTATGTGCGAAGAATATGCACCATCTTAAAGGGAAAAGGTAAACGAAATCATCAGAAACTTGTTTGCAAAAACAAAAAAATAATCTATAGAAAGACTGCGGCGCGTTTACAAAACCATTTACGGCTAGCGGGCTGTATCGAGGTAGGTTTTAGACTGGCATTATTTAATTGAATGGAATATCCAATTAGATGGACAATGGGCCCTTGATGTCGAATGTACCTGTATGCAAATTAGCTATCTAGATCTTATCTATTGTATGCAGTTTGTTTATTTTAATTAAACGTCTATGACAGTTTGTTTTCAACTCTCATAAAATGCTTTATACGACAGCTCAATTTGTGTACAGTTTTTAATTAAAAACTATACCGGTAACTTATGGAAACTTTAGTAATTTATGCTGTAGGTACAGTTTAATAATTTCCTGACATTGTAGAAGTCAAATAACTTTCAAATATACTTGTTTAGGTATGTATACGATTGTTTAAGCAACGTATATTTTGTGAGAACGCTTCTAGCGTCTGACCACAGCAATTTGTGAGTGGCCAGCGAGCTCAGGGATTTCATGTTCACTCCGATGCAGTTTCCTCTCTGAATACATCCGTCTAGATAGCCTTAATAAAGTTTTAGTGTTCTCGAGAGCAAAGAGAGATAGTATGTAAAGATTTCTCACATTATTTTGCAGCAACGCGTTCTCGCCGGATTTTGGAGCTAAATGTTCAAAATATTATTTAGTATTTACCCACGTATCATTTCAACTTTTTTAACAAGTTTTTGTTACAATACGATGTGTAATTCTTCTTAGGTAGATACTTGTAGATATCCCAGGACATAGGTAACATAAAAAATAATATTTTAAATTAGATAAAAATAATAAACTGAAAACTTAAGTAATTTTCCAGATGTGGTAACACTATTATTAGCAGCGGGCCGTTATTCCTGGTTAAATTAAAGTAATGTACCCTCATCTCACCTGATGGGAAGCCACGATGAGGTCGAGGATGTAGCATGCTCGCCTAGAAAAAGACAGCCTACTTGGACAACATGATGGAACGCGACGAATCACTTGGCACCATGACCACATGACTTTGCCCAGGGAGATTTCTATTTCTTTAAGTTAAGGTCCAGTTGCCTCATAGAGTGATTACAGGGATTTAAAACATTGGTAATCTAAAATAGAAAACATGATGAATCTATACTAATATTATAAAGCTGAAGAGTTTGTTTGTTTGAACGCGCTAATCTCAGGAACTACTGGTTCGAATTGAAAAATTCTTTTTGTGTTGGATAGTCCATTTATCGAGAAAGGCTATAGGCTACTTTTTATCCTGATATTCCCATGGGATCGGGAGTTACGCGGGTGAAACTGCGGAGCGCTGCTAGTCTATACTTAATATTATAAAGCTTAAGAGTTTGTTTTGTTTGTTTGAACGCGCTAATCTCAAAAATTGCTGGTTCGAATTGAAAAAATATTTTTGTGTTGGATAGTCCATTTATCGAGGAAGGCTATAGGCTACTTTTTATCCCTATATTCTTACGGGATCGGGAACTACGCGGGTGAAACCGCGGAGCGCTGCTGGTGTATTAATAAAAATGTCTTTTTAAGAGTTCTTTAAGTCTTCAATATGAAGGTGATTGGACCCTATGCAGTAGCTTAAATACGTCTAGCTAGATCGGTAATTAACATAACAGGGCTTTAGGTAAGGATATAAATTAACATAGAATTATTCGAGTTAATTCTCCAAAGAAATTGAAAGGCACGAAGCTGATTATCATAACAGAGATGTTTTGTAACTTTTAGTACAATGACTTGTATCGAAATATTGTTGTTTGATGTTTATTTTACAGATATAATAAGTCACTGTCTCAATTTTCATATTCATTACAGTTTCTGTTCAGTTTGACGACCCAGTTGGCACAATGGTCACCACGCCAGACTGCCAAACACAGGGTTGCGGGTTCGATTCCCGCCTCAGACAAGTATTTATGCTTAGATATTTGTCTGTGGTCTGGTTGTTTCTATGTATTTTAAGTATATATTTACAAAAGAAAAGTATATGAGTAGTATATCCGTCGTCTAGCACCCATAACACAAGTCTAGTTACTTAGCTTGGGGCTAGATGGCGATATGTGGAATGTCCTGCAATATTTATTTATTTCTATTAGTTCAGTTTATTGTTTTGTGATCACTTGTAAAACTTTGCACTGCCTACATTTGCCTAGAATCTTGGAGTCTTGCAAGTCTAGAGTGAATAAGTACCTTCTAGGCGAGAATGCTACCTCATCATCGTTGTTTTACATAAAGTGTGAAGAGTTCAAATGAGTATTAAAAAAACAAATTAGGACTTCAAGGTATCTTTTTTTTTTAGAAAATGATAGGTCAGCATTTATCACATCTGCCTGATGGTAGGTGACGATGCGGCCTAAGATGTAACACGCCTCCCAAGAAGATATCTATTCACTCGCAACTTGAATACCCCTAAATTGTACACGTCAGGAAAGACAGACGCAGTAATCGATTCCATTCCTTTGCAGTACGAATAAGGAATGACGAAGCAAAACGCTTAGTGCGAACGTCTGGTAAGTCCTTCATCAATCGGTGCCGCACATCAGTCTGCCTGGTTGTATGACGAAAGAATGGAGGTGACAAGATTAGGTCGTGGAGTTCTGTTCAACACTCCCCGAAATCATCATCTTCCTGCCCTTATCCCAATTTATTTGGGGTCGGCGCAGTATGTCTTCTTCTTCCATTCACTCCTATTAGTCTTCATCTCATCGTTAACATTCATCTCTCTCATGTCTTGTCTCACGCAGTCCATCCATCTTTTCTTAGGTCGTCCTCTTCCTCTCCATCCCTCTACATTCATACTCATCACTCTTCTAGTTACATGCGTCTCTTCTCTTCTCATCACATGTCCATACCAACTCAAACGGTTCCCTTTTACTTTTTCAGTAACTGGTGCTACTTTCAACACTCCCCGAAATGTATCTAATTAAATTAAAGTGAATTAAAATAATCTCTTTTGTTTCAGATATAGTGTTATCCTGACAATATCAACAAACTCTACAGACGGATTTTCTTTGATAAACGGTAAGTCAACTCCAACCATAGAAAAGACTATCTAAACATAGCACAAGACCGACAGGCTTGGTAACACATGAGGACCTTTATCTTGCAGTAGGACAACATAGTTCCTACCTGACCCTAACATAGGTCAAAATTAAAAAAAAAACCCTAACGAACAAGCAATTTTAGACCAACTTCAAACTTAATATATATTCTTAAGAATATTATATTAATTATTAAAAAGTATACATTTTTGTTCTCCTACTTTTTGTAAGTCCCCTAGACTCCTTTGAATTAATTTTCATCCTAGTACAGACTTTTTGTCCTCTCTTCCTCTATTACAAGTACGGATATAAAAAAAATTATATTAAAAACGTTGTTTTGCTAATTACAAAAAAAAACTAAACGAAACAAAATAAAAAATAGATATAGCCGATTCTCAGACCTACTGAGAATCGGCTATATCTATTGTATATCTATGTCATAACAATCGGCCAAGCCGTTTCGAAGGAGTATGGTAACTGAAGAATTTTATATAATAGATAAAAATCTATACATTATTGTTCTCTTACTTTCTAAGTCATTTTTTCTCCTCTACCTTTATTAAAAGTAAATATGGATGAAAATCAAATATTAATATTTAAATATATAAGTAATAGTAATACTAAAATTAACAAAGGAAGGTAGCTCAGCTACATTAAAAACTTGAAACAAAAAAATACCCCATTTTGACCACGTCCTTTAAAGTACAAAGTCAACATTTAAACTGATGATGATGAATCGTTTTACGTTCATTGTCAATCAAGATTAGCCAGTAAAATGTATAATAAAGCATCGTCCGTGTATGACCTGGTATAGCAAGGGCGGTGAATGTCAGACAACGTTGCAGTCAAGTTAATTGGTAAAGTGAGATCATAAAGCTATGTCTGTATTTAGGTAGTTTCGTTGGTGGATAGATCGGCTGAAATCAACATAGTGGCCAATTTTTATTGGTTTTATACTAAATACTTGATACGGGCTGTTTTCTGCAACTGGACCTCTTTAGTTGGGTCCTTTTTAGGGTTCCGTACCCCAAAAGGTAAAAAAAGGAACCCTTATCACTTTCTTATCTGTCCGTGTGTCACCACCGATGTTCTCAGGAACGGGTGGACCTAGCAAAATTCACACCAGATACTGAGGTTTTTAGTCCCTATTAGGTGTATAAAAATCAAGGTCCTAGGCAACAGGATAAAAAGATATGGGCAAATTTACATTTTCGTGAAAACTTGTGAGTACCAAAATTTACTTTAATTTACAACTATTTTATGGTTCGGATTTTTTCCTTTACTTGTGGTATAAGACCTTGCTTTTAATCGAAATTGACAATTCCAGGTCAACCGGAAGTAACCTATAGGTTTTGGGTCGAAAACCTATATGGTAGTTCCCGTTGACCTAATAAAAAAATCCAAAAAAAACGTTAAAAATTAATGGGTGTCCACATACATACATAGTTAAACCAATCTAACTTGACCCTAATATTGTATTGGCGCCCAAACAAATAGGGGTCAAGTTAAATTGGTACTTACCATACTACGGCAAGGATAGAGAAAGAGAGTTGAAACTAATATACAGAACCCTCGACGCGCGAGTGCGACTCGCACTTGACTGGTTTTTATTGCGTGATAGAGTAGGCTTGAAAGGTTGTCTAGAATAAATCGTATATATCGAGATCTATTTCTTCTTGTGTTGTACAAATAAAGTTATCTATCTATCTATCTTGCCTGGCGCCTGTACTACCCGCTCAACTTAGCTAGTCCAAAGAAAATAACTCGGCAATCTAGAGCCGCGGGTTTCATCAAGATGTTTTTCTTTACCATAAAAGCAATGTCAATTAACGCATCAAAATTTTTCGTTCGAAAAGTCTATTGAAACGGCCGGTCGAAAATCAAGTTGGAATCCTTCGAATTCGAACCTACGACCTTCGGAATGAAAGTCGAGGTATCTGCCACTAGGCCTCAAAAGCGCTCAAATTAAATACTAAGTTATGTATTTAATACAGTGTTAGCTGTATTAGCTACCTACATTCGTTTTTTTTACATAATTTACTATGTAGATTCCTCGTGGTGTTAGTTAACATGTTTATTCGTAAAGTAAAACTTCTAAATAGCAAACCACGTGTATATCAGAGTGAACACGCGATCCAACCCGAGTTAAAAATAAAATATAAATGCCAGTCAATTTATTAAACGAATAACATTAAATTATGAATTAACCCAAGATTATACCTATTAGATAAGTCAAACAATAAAACAAAAGTGTATATAGATACCTAAATTAATAAAATATAAAATCAAAAGAAACATTGTAACGACCGGCCACGCGGCGACGCCATGTTGAAAAATTGACAGTAAACATTTTTCAAGCGTGCAGCGCGGGGAAAGGCGGGCGGGGTTACGCCTCAAGGTCATCTGTGACGTCACACCCATCGCACAATGACCTCACGAAAAACGTAGCAGGCGACTAGTGATGTACATTGTACATTACAGACGCTCTGTCGATAATATTTGTTCGCTCAATGATACTTGTAAAGTAATTTTGTTGACATTGACAGCTGAATAAATTGTGAGTGTTTATGTATTTGATTGAGTGCGGTGCGGTAGTTGGTTTAGGTCTAATGGGTTATTGGAAATTTGGTCTAGTGAGTGAAACTGTATTAAATAAATATTGCAGGAAATTCCACACATCGCCATCTAGCCCCAAGCTAAATAACTAGACTTGTGTTATGGGTGCTAGACAACGGATATACTACTTATATGCTTTTCTTTTGTAAATATATACGTATAATACATAGAAACAACCAGACCAAAGACAAATATCTAAGCATAAATACTTATCTGAGGCAGGAATCGAACCCGCAACCCTGTGTTTGGCAGTCCAGCATGGTGAGCCTTGTGCCAACTGGGTCGTCAATTAAGTATGACAATATTTAATATAATTTTGGCTACAAGTTATTGATTAACATACTGTTGGCAAAATAATTACCTGCACTTGTACCTAGCTAAATAATTAGGACGGTCTTAACTACAACTTGCAATTAAGTACCTAAAAATACATGACTACTTAAAATATAATTGAAAACGCAACCGAATACGTCGGATTTTAAAAAACAAAAGAGGGCAAATATGGAGGTCGTTAGGAGTTTTTTTATTAAGCGTGGTTTTTTATCCATGTCATGTCTGAACAAAATGTAGACCTATCAGATTTACACTGGAAGATAGGATGGACCGCGAAATGGGGTCGCTTTACCAATTTAAAACTGGTCAAGCGTTAGTTTACTTTGTTTTTATTTTGAAAATGAATACATTTCGAAGCTGTTTCAAAAAAAAACGGGCGTGCTTCGTACAGTCGTACCATATACAATATACATACACGTTAACTGAACGCTCAGCCGAGCTACATGGTAGGCGGAGTGGGGGGTGTTAGCTTTTATTTTCGTTACGGTATTTCTTGATTCGGTCGCCGCGCTCAAAGCCCGCGATAAAAGCTATGCAATAGCTTAAAATCAGACTCGACTTTCAGCTCTTGGTAGAGGAATTACCTAAGAAGCCGGATATTGCAATTCATTGAAATTACAATTTTTAGGATGAAGATGGCCCCATCTCTTTTTGCAGATTGATTATATTTTTTCTTCAAAACCCTGTGTAATGTAACATCAATACAAACATCAATAATACGTAGGATTGTGTACTTAGGACGTTGTCGGCTTCAGTAAATAATTCCACTTGCTTTGTGCAATAAAATGACTTGTGAATTCGAATCACAATTTTATTTTATTGTTCACGCCGATTTTCGTGGTTGGGATTTCCTTCCACCATCCACTATGTAAATACACTTGCATTCTGATTTCTAACACTAAATCGATCTCTTTTTTGTGGTCCAATTATTTTGACGCACATTACGATTGGCTACTGTGTATCAAGTAGTCATTTGAAGGACTTCGATCAATCGATAATGTTGCTACATTATAATATTAATTAATTATAGGAAAATTGTAACACATATTTCATAGTGGAAATAAATGAAATGAAATAGTAAATCGAAGATTCTGAAAGTAATTTGGTTTGTTGTAAAACTTGCAAAGGAATGCATTTAGCGTTTCTAATAGAACATGTGTACGATGTAAATGAAAAGAAACAAAATTCTGGTTTTGAAAAATGTTTCTATTTCATTCAAAATTGTTAGTCGAGTCTTAAATATTTTTGTGTGAAAAGCGATTCAAAAAGCATCGAAACTCGACCGTGCCACATTTAAGCTTTCTGATTGTTTATAATGCGGTTCACTTACCTCATCTTAATTTGATTATAAACTTATTTTAAATATAGTATACCTACTTTTGTATATGAAGGCCAATTGTTTCAATTACTCCTAGTTTTTTGAACTCCTAGTCTTTTTTGTAATCGAAATGCAATCGAAATTATATTGCAATTTAATTTGAACAATGTTATTTACAAGAATTGGCCTTCTGTTTGTCAGTACTATCACGTTGTAACAAAGATCGTTACACTAGTCGTTCCGAATATTGATGTTTCATTCATTAATCATTCGAATGGTACCCCTATCATGACTGTCATAAGATTTTATCCTATAGAGACATATTCTGCGTCCATTTTTTATATTATCTGTATATATGACGACCCAGTTGGCACAATGGTCACCATGCCGGGCTGCCAAATGCAGGGTTGCGGGTTCGATTCCCGCCTCAGACAAGTATTTATGCTCAGATATTTGTCTGTGGTCTGGTTGTTTCTATGTATTATAAGTATATATTTACAAAAGAAAAGTATATAAGTAGTATATCCGTTATCTAGCACCCATAACACAAGTCTAGTTACTTAGTTTGGGTCTAGATGGCGATGTGTGGAATGTCCTGCATTATTTATATTTATTTATTATTTATACTTATTATAAATTTGCATTTTTTTTGTCAGGTACGTTTAAATTGTGCAAAATGATGATTTTTTAGTAATTATTTGTGTCCTTTTTAGAGGACAAATTATTTCTCTTTCATCAACGTCGTTTTTGTCCCATCCGAAAGACATTTTTTTCATAATTTATAAACACAATAAAATTACGATAGTAGTGAAAAAACAAAAAATGTTGTCAATGGGATGTGAATTCACTTTTTGTTTTTGGATTGAATTAAATTTACCCATTCATGGAATTGCCATTGATGTGAGATTACAGTAATGTTATATTAACTAAATACCGCGGTTTAGGCTTCCTGTGCAGAGCGGAGCTGTTTCCACCAATAGAATTGCGTAAAATCTCCGCACGCGATGTTTTTGTGGATCGCTATTGGTGAAACCGCCCGCTCCGCTACCTCCTCTTCTGTGAACTGTAGCCTTAATCTGCGTAAGTCCCGATTTCGGGTAAATATCGAGATTAAAAAAAACACTAATGACGCGGGTTTTTTGACGTATTCACATGCGGGAAGAGTGACTTCCAAAAAGTAGCTTTATGGATAATTTGTTATAATTAATTTAAATTTATTTTAACTACACTATTGCATTGGGGAATCCTGTATTGATAGATGTAGTTTTCTAAAAAATAAATACAAAATGAATAAAATAGATGTTCCTTCTTAAGATTCAATATTGTATACCCATATTATTCATCAAAATTCAAGATTAGAATCCTCATCTACCTCTATAAAATAGATTAAAAAGTTTTAGCAGATTATGTTTGCTTCGCCTCACCTAATAATATTTTGTACTACAAGATACCAACAAACATTTATTTAAAATTCTAATTCACTTTATAACTTCACAAGTCTTCATTTTCTTTTTACCTGTTACCTAGGAATATTATGTTATACTCTTTGTTCACGTTTCACGAAGGTCTGTTGATAAAAGTAATTCATTTTGTGTAAGATTTTGCCCGCAGGGTCTAACTCTCTCTTGGTTATGTCAGGCAAAGATAACGCTGCATTATTTTTAAATATTTTTATAGTATCTACCTTCCTATGTTGCTTTGAAAATGAAGAATATCATGTAGCTTGAAAACTTACATTAAGAAACCAGTTAACGTAAGTTTCTGTTTCAAAACTCAATTAAAGCAAGTTTTAGAGAAAAGGAAAGTTGTGACTTTTGAGACATTTGCATGCTATAGTATATGTTATATTGTTCCTGCATACCTGATCACATTGGAGAAGATATTATCGAAGTTGTTGATCACTATGTCTACCTAGGCCAAATGGTCCAACTAGGTAAATCCAACTTCGATAAGGTGGTCAGCCGACGAATCCAACTCGGTTGGGTAGCGTTCGGAAAGCTTTGCAATATCTTCTCGTCACAAATACCACAGAGCTTCAAGACGAAGGTTTTCAACCAATGTGTGTTACCAGTGATGATATACGGATCCGAAACGTGGTCGCTGACTATAGGCCTCGTTCATAAGCTCAGAGTCACTCAGCGGGCTATAGAGAGCACTATGCACGGAGTTTCTCTATGTGATAGAATCCTAAAAACGGAAATCCGTAGAAGAACCAAAGTCACCGACATAGCTCTCAGGATTAGTAAGCTGAAGTAGCAATGGGCAGGTCATATAGCTCGCAGAACTGACAACAACTGGGGAGTAAAGGTCATCGGTGGCCGCGATGAAACGCGAAACGGAGTATTGGGAGACCAGCTGCCCGGTGGACCGACGACATTATAGCGGTCGTGGGTAGTCGGTGGATGGAGGCGGTTCAGGACCGCTGTTTGTGGCTTCGTTTGGGGGATGCCTATGTCCAGCAGTGGACCTGTATGGGCTGATATGATGATGATGATATGTTATTGTTGTTGTATATAGCACATTGTAGCCCAATCCGTCCCGATTAGTTTGAGCTGTGCGTTGATAAATTCTCACAAATTCGGAACTTACGCGGGCAACACCGCTGTGCAGAGCCTGTATTTTTGTAAATAAGTCATAATTTATGTAACTTCAATGTCATCTATTTACCAGTGATCGTAAAACATGTAAATGAGGACATTACGACGTCCTCAAAGTTTAGTGTCGCCATGAACCGTGATTTCTACTGCAGCGATTTGTAATCACAATATAATCACAAGTTGTCACTTAGGTTTATTGCAGCTTGTTCTAGCACCGTTATTACAAATAAATCCACTATGTTAATAATATAATATTAACCTTTACATCTAACAAACAGTGCTCAGCGGTTTCACCCGCGTAACTGCTGATCCCGTGAGAATATCGGATAAAAAGTAGCCTATGTTACTTCCAATGAATCAATGTAAACTCATACCAAGTTTCATCTAAAACGGTCTCGTAGTTTCGGAGTCTATTCGTTACAAAAAAAAAACTCTTTATTATATTGGTATAGATCTATATTAAGGTGAAAGGGTATCGGCGCTCTCTCCATACAAACGTAGTCGACTGTTTCCTCCCTGGATAATGACTTGCACAAATATTTTTGTTGCATAAAACCTATAACTGCCATGACTATGCCCCTATGTCTTGGTTTGCTTAATTTCCTAATCATCATAGAAATTAAAATTTTAAAAACAAAAATATTAGCTCCTAGTTTCATTATCCAGGGAGGAAGCAGTCGACTACGTTTGTATGGACATAGCTTCTACCCTTTCCTCATAAGATTATTAGGTGCAAATAATATTTTCTCCTTCGAACCCCTGACCCAAAGAAGGGTGTTATTTATGTTAGTTTTCTAGTTCTAAAATGTTTGAATGTAGGTATCTAAAATTTAGTGACAAAAGTGAGCGAGTCACGTAGCCATCAAGTTGTTAGTCACAGACAGTTCGAATTTAAATAATAAATGCAAGTTACGTTCACGATGACCGATAAACGGGTCGTCCACATTATGAGGTAATGCTTCAATGTCGTACCGCTTTGGAAATCTAATGTTAGATGGTAAATTTGCAAGGAACCTTCCTATCTTTGGTTGACCGACAAACGCTTTTTATGTAGGAAGGAATTCTGAAATGGAAGACGTTGGAAATCTAATGTTAGATGGTAAATTTGCAAGGAACCTTCCTATCTTTGGTTGACTGACAAACGCTTTTTATGTAGGAAGGAATTCTGAAATGGAAGACGATTGCTTATCATACCGCAAATCGATGGATTTTCAATTTGTTTGATTGCTTTGGTTTTGTTTTGTGTGCTGCTGCCGGCGATAACCGACGTTGTTTGTCATTAAATAGAATAAACGCATTTTTTTTGCGTCGCACGGTCGGGTAAAAACTGTTAAACAATTATAAATATGGAATCGCAAATTTATTTTGAAAAATAAAAAAGAAATCATTTTTTTTCTTTTATATATTTTTTTTATTTATATAAGTCTTTTATTTGTCACTCGTCACCATAACACAAGCCCAGATGAGTGATAATGTTATTAAATATTACGTTTCCTAAGTTACCATGACGCGTGACGTCACACAAGATTTCCATGACTCTTTTTTGTGAATGGAGGTGTTCCACCAATTTATTAGACGTAGATATGAATGCAAAAAAATTTGGTAAGTATTTATGTTTTCCATTTCCATTTCCGATTAATTTAATATTTTATCATTACTAATTTGATCAATGTCCCAATACAGTCTTTCTAGTCGCATCGCATAAAACAAGTTGTAAAAGTGTTAAATAGCTATGAAACTAAAAGTAGCCTCGGTTGCGTCAGGGTAATTTAGGATCGATTTATTAATGTGGGTATATAGCGTTCGTACCTAAACGACAAAGGCTAATGAAGGACGGATGGGTGTTGGGGTGGTGAGGTCGGTGACCGCCTTTGATTACCTACTAATTTTCAGTATGAACATAATTGCTGTTTTCAATTGATAGTTTTCAGTCACGCATCATTTTGTGAATCAACTATGGCTGTAATTAAAAACATGATAAACTGTTTAGAGAAAAAATACCTACAAATTATACATACGATACTCACGCTAAAAAATTCAACATATAAGTTCAAAATAAAAGGCGATTAATGTAGAAAAAACTGTCAACTGTCTGAAACTTGTGTGCCCTTCTGTTCACCTTCAGTTTCTAAATTGTTATTCACTTGCTACTAAATAACCTAGTAACAAAATATAAAACTAAAAAAAATTTGAGAGGTTTCAAGGGACACCCGGATGGAACGAAGTTCCTTTCGATTAATTAGAGGAGGAATTGTAATTTTTTTTTTTTTATTTATAATAATATTTTTTTGGACAAAATAGTTTGCATAAAAGTGGTCAACAAGTAAAAGTGATGTTTACTGGACAAAGATTAAAAAAGCAAGATGGCAACTGAGGACTATGCGAACCTTTTTTACATGTCCTTAGGTCTTCCTTATCCTAATAATACTTTTATCTGAATCTGATTTATTTATACTTACTTAATTTTTTGTATTCATTTTTTTTACAAAAAAAACTTGAGAGGTGTCAAGGGACACCCGGATGGAACGAAGTTTCTTTCGATTACTTAGTAAGTAATTGTAATAAAATAAAAAAGTGTCATTACAACTTTTGGTCTTAATTTTTTCCGTCTAGCCCCCTTCGCAACGCGCGATAAGGTACTTCGTTCCAATAATACCTACCTGACAACTGACTAAACATTTTGACCCCGGTATTCATTGGATGAGGTCATAGATGCAGTTTTCGCGTCGTTATGGGTGCAATTCGGTGCGCAGGCGCAAATTGACCAAGCAGACGGCGGGTCGGATGTCGCAATCACGTCGCTCGTCTGTGTCATCCAGCTGGTAATAATTTAAGAATGTGGTTAACAGACGGGTGAGAGAAAGTGACCTGAGAAGGGGGACTTCTGTTCAATTCGTTATAAAGACCCACCTACTTAAATAAATAAAAAGTTTCATTCACAGATTTTGTAAGAAACTGTTCAAGGACGTTTCCAACAAAAGGATTCATTTGGTATTGGGCAGGTTTTTAAGCTATTGCATAGATTTTATCGCGGGCTTTGAGCGCCGGGACCGAATCAAGAAATTCCGTAACAAAAATCAAAAACCTAACACCCCAACTCCGCCTACCATGTAGCTCGGCCGAGCGTTCGTTTAACGTGTATGTATATAGTACGACTGTACGAAGCTCGCACGATGCAATAGCTTTACCCCGGCAGTCCCCGAGTGCCACGCGTTTTTACATAAGAGGCTTGCATTTGACCTCATCTCAGCTGATGGGAAGCGAAGATAAGGCCGAAGCTGTGGCATGCTCGCCTAGAAGAAACCTATTCACTCTAGACTAATGATTATGAAAATATTTTAAAGCAAATGTAATGTATTTCCAAAAATTGTAACAAACCTAATTCGTAAGGTTTTACTACCACTATACCTATCAATTTTCGTCCAAATCGGTCCAGCCGTTTGACTGTGAGGAGGGGAAAAATCGGTATTGACACACGACTAGACGGACAAGAGAGCGATCTTATTATAAGTTTCTTTTTTTACCTTTTGTGGTACGAAACCCTAAAAACAAACAAATTGTATAAACAAAAAATGAACTTTCGGATTTATAATATAAACTAGCTGCGCCCCACGGTTTCACCTGCGTAAGTCCCGATGCCATGGAAATATCGGAATATAAAGTAGCCTATGTGTTAATCCAGGTCTCCAGCTATATAGATACCGAATTTCATCGCAATCGGTCCAGTAGTTTTTGCGTGAAGGAGTAACAAACAAACACACACACACAAGCTTTCAAATTTATAATATTAGTAGGATAAAGAAAAGATTAGGAAGGATTAGGATTAGTATGTCTAATTAATAAATAATTATAAATTATACTGACCTGTAAAGCTGCTTAAGGGCAGGTGCTAATAAAGCTACCAAAATCTACCTTTGTTTTAAGCAACTCTAAGTAATCAAATACTCGATATTGTAGTTTAATAACCATATTTTTGTTTATTGTGGCTGAAAACATGACATGAACAACTTCGTTCGATAGAAAAAATGTTAGAAAACAGAGAATTATTAGATCGTTTATCGGGTTTTATTCAAAAATAGTTAACGTTTGTTTCTAAAAATGAATCAAATGATAGGTTTTGACCTCTAGGAACTATATTTGTGGATAATAATGCTAAAATGTTTTGCATATCGATCAAATATAACAGTTAGCACGCAGCACGCTACGTTTTTGAGAGCGGGGGCTAAGGTAATGTATGGGCCTACACACGGTACTGGAAGAGCGCCTTAAATATACTTCAAATAACTGAACACTTAGGCTTCTGTGAATCTCGTATTTGCATAATCGTTGTGTTTGTGTCTACAAGGTGAAAGTGGTTTATATTAATGTGGAACGAGTCAGTAGGAAAACTATAAACTTAGTTTTGCGAACATAGGTAAGTGTGGGGTTAATTTTCAATTATCACTTGTACAGAAGCAAATAAAATAGGTATCTTTATCTGCCTACTTAAACTTCAATACTGCATTAAGGTGAAAGGGTACCGGCGCTCTCTTCATACAAACGTAGTCGACTGTTTCCTCCCTTGATAATGACACTATCACAAATATTTTTGTGCCATAAAACCTATAACTGTCATGACTATGCCTCTATGCAACAAAAATATTTCTCTATGTTTTAGTTTTTTAATTTTCTAATTATCATAGAAATTAAGATTTAAAAAACTAAAAAAAAAATATATAGGGGCATGGTCATGGCAGTTATAAGTTTTATGTAACAAAAATATTTGCTCTAGTGTCATTATCCAGGGAGAAAACAGTCGACTACGTTTGTATGGAAAGAGCCCCCGGTACCCTCTTCTCTTAAACATCATTTTCATTTGACTTAAGTATTTACCTATCAACCAACTAAAATAAGTCTTTCAAACGTAAATTTACTACAAATGAAGTGCCATTTAAGATCAGAATTACAGGACTATGCCTCGTAAATAGCCCTTTCAGCTTAAGTCGGTGTCTTTTATAGGCAATTAGGTCCTGCAATTAGTTGGGCCATTGTCCATTTATGTTTTCACATGATAATATCGTTATGTGGATTCAGGGAGCAGCAGGGCTCTCTCTGACCTGAGCGTGGTAGAGCTGTGTTGGCTTAGTGATCTACCAATTACTTAATTAGGTCCATTTTGCGTGAGGATGGAGTAGGCTTGCCCAGCACCTACTACCCTCTCAGCTTAGCGCACATACATTTTTCTTAGAAGAAAAATACATCGGTCTTCCACGACCTTCAAAATGAATATGTGGATTCAGGGAGCAGCAGGGCTCTCTCTGACCTGAGCGTGGTAGAGCTGTGTTGGCTTAGTGATCTACCAATTACTTAATTAGGTCCATTTTGCGTGAGGATGGAGTAGGCTTGCCCAGCACCTACTACCCTCTCAGCTTAGCGCACATACATTTTTCTTAGAAGAAAAATACATCGGTCTTCCACGACCTTCAAAATGAAAGTCGAGGTATAGATACCTCGACTTTCATTTTGAAGGTCGTGGGTTCGAATCCCGGCCGGCCGTGCATCGATGTATTTTTCTTCTAAGAAAAATTTATGTGCGCTAATTGACATTGCTCTTACGGTAAAGGAAAACATCGTGATGAAACCCGCGGCTTAGTTGGCTCCAGAAGTATTGACAACTTCTCTCCTCTGGACATGGTCGACTAAGCTGAGAGGGTAGTAGGTGCTGGGCAAGCCTACTGGACCCAATTGAAAAGAGTCTAATTGCGGAAAACAGCTCGTATACAAGTACAAGTGGTAGGAGACCAAGGTTTACTCACTAAATCAACAATCCAGGCTAGCCATTTTGATGATGGAATGTGGATGCATTCATACAGTAAAAATGGTTGTCTGCAAAGTCGGTTTACGGACGATAATTTTACGTGATAACGTCTGGACTTTTTTGTATCGTTGACATTACCATTTTGTATACTTTAATAAGTTGCTATGGTTACCTTGTCAATAACGGTAACGTGACATGACGGCACACTTTTTTGTGAGTGCAGCAGGTTTTCATCGATTTTCAAAACGTTATAATAATACATAAGACGTTTAAAGAATTTCCAAAACTCGTAGAACAAAAGTTATTTGTTTAGGTGCACAGAAGTAGTACTCAACGGCTTGCTCGTATAATTACCAATAACCCTGTATGTATACGGTTGCTCAAATAAAAAAACCGCTTTTTTGCTTCACATGTACCTAATCAACATTTTTAATAGTTCGCGAAAACCCAAAGCAGAACAAACGCGAATGTGAACAAAAGGCCTTAATTGATTTAAAAAGCCTCATATTATACCCATAGGCATCTCAGGGCTATTTTCTTTTAACTAGGCATTTCAATGAAGTCATAAAATATTGTATTTTATCGTAAATTTGCTTCAGTTCAATGTATAGGTTAGGTACTCTATGCGCCAACTTATTGACAAACTTTTGTTTAAAAAAGCACAGGTAATTTAAATATTAGTTATGAGACTACTAGCTGTTGCCCGCGATTCGTACTCGTGGTAGTTTTATTTTTAACCCCCGACGCAAAAACAACGGGGTGTTATAAGTTTGACGTGTCTGTGTGTATGTGTGTGTGTGTCTGTCTGTGGCATTGTAGCTCCCGAACGGATGAATTTAGTTTTTTATATACCAAAACCTGCCTCTTGAATCACACGGATTTTGATGTGGTGTTTTTCAATAGAGCTATTGAAAAAAACCACATCAAAATCCGTTGCCTATTTTAAAGATCTAAGCATACATAGGGACAGACAGCGGGAAGTGACTTTGTTTTATACTATGTAGTGATAAGGTAAGCGTAGACCGTAACGGTACAACAATTTTCATGTAGTTTTATTAAAATAAATAAAGATTTATTATCTCATCTCAAAATAGCTTTATTGTGTGCTTCTTTCGATTTGAAATGCCTAAAACATGACGTCAATTTCACGATATTTACGAATAAATAAGAACATCTTTGTACTTAATTTATATTGGAACTCAGTAGGTACGAACAATATTCATCAGTTACCATAGCGATTTTGTCATTAAAGACGATTTCAATTCAAAGAACGTTCGGGAATTCGATTTTATCTCATGTAAACAAATTAGTCAAAGTTAAGTATTATAAAGATCTCATTATCGCTTTTTGTGTGGGTGGTTTAAGGTGAAAGGGTACCGGCGCTCTCTCCATACAAACGTAGTCGACTGTTTCCTCCCTGGATAATGACACTAGTACAAATATTTTTTTGCCATAAAATCTAAAACTGCCATGACTATAAATAATAAATCAATAAATATTACAGGACATTCCACACATCGCCATCTAGCCCCAAGTTAAGTAACTAGACTTGTGTTATGGGTGCTAGACAACGGATATACTACATAAATACTTTTCTTTTGTAAATATATACTTATAATACATAGAAACAACCAGTCCACAGACAAATATCTAAGCATAAATATTTGTCTGAGGCGGGAATCGAACCCGCAACCCTGTGTTTGGCAGTCCGGCGTGGTAACCATTGTGCTAACTGGGTCGTGGATAACTATGCCCCTACGTTTTGTTATTTTTTTTCATTTTCTAATTATCATAGAAATTAAGATTTTAAAAATACAAAAAAAACCAATATAGGGGCATGATCATGGCAGTTATAAGTTTTATGCAACAAAAATATTTGCTCTAGTGTCATTATCCAGGGAGAAAACAGTCGACTACGTTTGTATGGAGAGAGCCCCCGGTACCCTTTCCTCTAAAAGGCTGCTCAGTAGATAAGTTATAAGTTTTGTACTAAGTTAGTCCAAAAATAAGTATGGTTAAATTTTGACATAAAAAAGAATAGGCAAGTATTTATACATATAGTTTTTTTTTCAATGTTAAGCACGTTGTTTTAATTGATAGGATTGTACTGAAAATCAACGTTGTGGTTTTTAGCTTCACAACAGTATGCTGAGTATAATCCTTTTTTGGTTAAGTTTGTTTAATTGTTTAGATTTCGTTTTTTGTAATTTAATTACTTTTGTATGTGTAGTGTAATTACAAAATAATGTTATTTCTTTCTTCCTTTTTAATTTGCAGAAGTAATACTGCGGATTAAACGCTTATATAAATAAAATGAATTTTCTTTCGGTTTTTAACGATAAAATATGTTAATGGTAGCTAATAGGATAACAATAACTAAATGTGTAAAGTTTACAATATTTCTTTATCTTAAAAAAAATATTTTTGCAATTGTTGTTGTATTTTGATTAAAATGCCACGACTGTGCCATACCTAATTACCTACATTTTACCTGAAAAAATATAATGTACTAGCAGCGCTTCGCGGTTTCACCCGCGTAAAAAGTAGCCTATGTTATTCCCAATAAATCAATGTATCCTCATACCAAGTTTCATCTTTCAATCGGTTCAGTAGTTCCGGAGCCTATTTGTTACAAACAAACAAATCTTTTCTCTTTATAGTATTAGTGTAGAACCATGATGACGTCATAGACTGTTTTCGTGCGACAATTCAAATTAAAAAAGAAAAATGTTTTTTTTTAAATCCATTAAGTAATTAACGCTTTTTCGGTAAAAAAAAAATCTTTTAAGGAGACTCTAAAAATAAGTATTCGAAATGTACAACAATCCTTTAACAACGAATTTTTACAATATGCTTTTAGATCTATTTGAGCGATCCTATTAGTGTGTGGTTAGCAAAATACAACTCTTGGCAATCCAAGTTCACTTCTCTAGTTATCTTGCTGTGCAGGTTTTGTATCCTTCTATAAATAGTAACCTTTTGCATCGAAATAAAAAGACCTATCTGCATAAAACAACCAACGAAAAAGACTCCTTATTTTAAATGAAATAGAAGTCAGTTTGGTATGTGATTATTACCATTTGTCATTTAATAAAGGTTTGTGTCAGTGGCCCAGTCACTACAGTAACACTAGGGAATGAATTTCATAAACGGCTTGCACTTTCAATAAGTATGATAGTTTATGAGTAGCCGATATTATTAAGTGCGAAATGTCTTATAACTGCTATAAAACGACGTTTGGCTTAACAAATATCAAAGAACACTTCTCGGAAAGGCAACATTCTATAAATATGACATGAATTATGAGTGGCTTTCAAGATGTTCTCGAATTAGCAATGGTGAAGAAAAACAGATATTTGAGTAGGTAATTAGATGGAAAAAATAGGGAAATGAGTTTTGTTCTCTTGTGACTGGTATTTGTAAAAAAGAAAGCTATGTAGGTATCATAAAAGTCTGGGCTAACAGATTTAATCGCACAACTTTCCGGTTTGCACAAAGCTTTAGTTAAGGGAAGAATGTTTCCTAAAGAAATAGAATTTAATAAGTTCAATTACTTAATCGACAATACCATTCATTTTTGAGAGTTCTAGAAATTAATTGAACCTTCAAAAAACTCTTAACAGCTCTTAAAGAATTATAAAAGTTTGAAGAACAAACGAATTCATCTAAGTATTAAAAGTTTGCCAGTACCTACAAAAGTCATTATTATTTGACTTTGTTTTCGTTAAACTCCGTAAAGTTTTAATGGGACTGTTTTGGATACGATCCCAGAACTATAAATTATTTTTAAAAGGAATGAATAATGTTCGCCGCGAAACTGCCAGCTTTTCATAAAGCTATATTTGGGACATGTTTTGATAGGTATAGGTATTAATAAATCGTTTTTAAAACAATTTTTAAGAGGCGAAACTATCTCGCCCAAACTGGGTGCACCAGCTCGACAAAGTACGACGAAATAGCCGGTCAGGGTTCGTATGAAAAGGCAACCTTTTACATAAGTTGCAAATTTGAAGTTTCACAAATTACTTTGAACATAGGTAAGCCATTTTCGTCTCATTGTAATAATTCTAAGATTGGTGTTGCAAACCAAAAAGCGAACCTTTGTGATTTCAGAGTTGTGTTGTTATTTTCGTTGTTAAAGTAATGAAATTGAACACTTTGATCTGATAGGCTTCAGTGTTTGTTATACTTTGGAAAGTGTTTTGTAACGCTTATTTATTAAAGTAGTTAAATACGTAGTTATTTTAAGATTTAGTGGAAATAATTTTCCAATCTATGTACTTAAGACAGTACTTTAGCATAGTCTTTTCCATACAAATGTATCTAATCTTATAACCTTCCTGAATAGGGCCTTAAAGTAGTCGTCCTACTAATATTATAAATGTGAAAGTTTGCGTATGTGTGTAAAACCAATGGACCGATTGCGATGAAACTCGGTATCTAGATAGATTATTTATAATCAAGTTTTGTATTTTGTTTTTAAAGTCAATATTCTTGCGTAATATGTTGTAAAACAGACGAGCATACAAGTGTTTTTGTAGACTTTTACTGCTTTTAAATAAAATAAACTGTCACTAGCATTAATACTTTAACAGAAAGAAAATTTTAAAGAATTTTAAAATGCGTAAAATTCTGAATATTGAATCAAAAAATTTATCTTTTAAAATCCAAACCATGGCCAATCCCCATGGTTTGGGCGAGATATTCCTCCAACAACCGTTATTTAAAAAATATTCTGTTTAGTTTATTTATCTATGTTGTTACGTCAACCATCTCAGGTCATTATCCCTTGTTTTTTACCGAATCAGGTCAGAAATATAGGTTGAGCCCGGAGTTTAGGCCGACTATCGGATATTCACCTTAATCGGTTTAGATATTTTATTTTTAATGTTTGCTGCACGATCCAAATTCGGAAGGGTTTACGGTTGTGCCTGGAGAGTTTAAAACTTTATCTATATTATTAGCAGGTTTACTTTATTTCGTCTACAATCTGACACGACTATGTGAGAGGGTCAAGTGCGTGACGCTTCAATCATCTATTCATTAAAGTGTTCTGTTAATCCGCACAAGTCGTGTCGTGTCGCATTGCACAGAAAAAAGGGTTCTTAAAGGAAGCAATAATCCTCCCTCTATAGAAGCTAGTAAAATAATTTCTTGGGTTAAGTGTTTAGTAAAAAAATTTCGAATGACAAACATTAGGTATTCTTAATTTAAAAACAATATACCTACTTAGTTGATTGAATCCGGCGTTACTTTTCGGAACTCCATATCTGTAATGGAAGTATTAATATTTAGTTTTTGTGCCAAAACACAAACATAAAAACAATATTCTTAAATAAAACATTTAGATACTAAAAACAAGAAATTATTCTCTAGCGTCTTGAGAGGAGTGGAGAGAATTACTTCTTACATGAAAAAACCTTTTTTTCTATCTCCTAAAACTGTTAGTTTCGTGAAATAAATACCACAATCTCGTTCGATATTAAATTATAAATGTCCATACATAGTTGCAGGAAACGATTGCATTGCAGTATTCAATCGGCTGTCGCTCGCACACTGACCCAATGATGGACGAGAGCGAGTGTGGTCTAAAAAGGAAATCCTACTTGCGCGAGCGCAACCGATACGCTACGCGAGTCTAGCACGCTTTAACTACGATATTAATATCAAATTGTTTTTGAAGTGTAAACTTCTTTTAGCGCGGTACGCATATTTTTACATGAGATAAAATCTCTGAACTCGTTACCGAAACGCAATGAGACAGCTACGTCATTATCGGCTTCAAACAGTACCAAACTTTGTGGCTTGGTGGTTTTGAGCGCTACTAACACTTGTATGAATGTTTAGCCCCTGGTTCGAATCTCACCGAACACTTCAGTTAATGCTTCAATATATGTTTTCGTTTTTTTTAAATATGATTTCACTTATGTCCCGGAGTGCAACTGTTTTTTTTTTAAATTTATAGCGTACACAGGTACACAATTTCTTTTTTACCTACTAAAACTTAAAAATAGAAAAACAAGTGGGAGTCGGACTCGCGCACGAAGGGTTCCGTACAATTCTGTTTTGAGTATTTGTTGTTATACATCAGAAATATATCGTCTGTAAATTTTCAAATGTAAGCTAGCTATCATAGTTGAAATACAGCCTGCAGACTGCAGACAGTAGAGTATTAGTAATATGGTCCCATTTTTACCCATAGGGTGGGCACGGAACGCAAAATAAGACCAAATGCGAATGGGACCATTTTTAAGTGGGACCAAATTGGAATGGGATTAAATGCATCAAACCTAAGTTGTTAAACCAAAAGTGAGTGAGCCCCTATCCATATAGGGGCACAGTCACTTTAAAAAAAGCGTTTAAAATGGTTTAAAAGCTTTTTTTTAAATATTATTGTTGGCGTACCTCCACGCCAATCTCAATTACCAAATTAGTTCTTGGTCTTAATTATTACAAATTATTTCTTTAAAGCATGTTGTATCTGTCTATTAGTGCAATTTTGTATAGAGTTTAATTAACTTGTTTTATGATTTTATTACTTTTCTGAAGTGTTAATTAAATAATCTGACATAGGTTAGGTAGGTAATTAAATGCCTAACAAACCTCAAATTAATGCTTGAATTTTATTTGAATTGGCACCTAATTTATCTTGCTTAGTTTGAAATTAAAAATTTATTATCTAAATTTATTATCGGGTAAAAAATAAATAAAGTTTTAGGTAGGTAGATCGACCCATACTATATTATAACCTATAGAGACTACATCTACATCAAATAAATCATAAAAGCTTACAATTATCGATACCCAAATTCGAATTCTAAAATTGAATAATTACTGTTTTAACGCATCTCTGCGCACACGAAACTTTATATCGTTCGAACCATAAAACGACCTTTGAAACGCAAACGTTCGTCAATTTAAAAAAAATGAAAGCGGTGACCGTCGTGGTCCTGTAAATCGTACTTATTCAGAAAGATCTTTAAAATACCGATTTCAGTGTTTATTTTATTGTGTAATGAATTGATTACAAACTAGGCTTGTTTTTATTTTTTTTAATAATAAAGCATTAAAGATACATACTAAGCGGCGTAGTTGGCTCCAGACGTATTGACGAGTTACGTTCTCGGGACACGGTCCACTAAGCTGAGAAGGTGGTTCTGGGCAAGCCCACTCCAATGCTAATACATGAATCCATAACATACATTTGTTAAAATTTAAGGGATGAAAACAGGAACGAAAGTTCTATCACAAAATGTAATTGGGATGTGATCTCCTAAGTTTGCTAATATCAATCGGCCGATTAAAAAAATGTAGTTTGTAGTGTCCTTACGTAGGCGGAAGCGTGGGCTGCGCAGGCGCCTCGAGATACAGCCCGCCTTTGCCTTGTTAGCTCAGTCGTAGTCACTACGAAGTGTTAATTACAAAACGCTACTAGATAAAATGCACTTGTAAATCTGTACCACACTGTAATTTAATGCTAATGGAATCTATTCATGAATGAAATAATAAGTAAGTTTTGATTTTGTCATAAAATGATCTTATATGGGTTGCTTTTTTACCCTTTGAGGTACGGGAATCCTAAAAACAGCCTTCTGTCTTCTGACTGTGGCCACTATTCAAGAATGAAATAATAATAAAGGTTACAAAGTAGATTTAGATTTTGCAATAAAATGATCAAAAAAAGCCTTCTGTGTTGTCTAAAATGAGCCTTCTGTTTAGATTGGCTGTGGCCACGTGACTCGATTGCATGGTTCAATTAATGGAACAACGTGAACTTATTTTTCTCTTTAGAATAGAATAGACTGACTGAAGTATTGAACTTTAGGACTACATGGTTCGATTAAATTTTAAGTCATACATGATTCTGAAATTTGAGACCAGAGTACCTAAGCGGCTACTAGACGACAAACCTAGATGTAGAAGCCAAGGTAGGCGCAAGCTTAGGTGGCTGGTCGTCGAGAAGGACATCAAAGCAATCAGTGTGAGAAACTGGAGGGAGAAGGCCAATAATAGACCTCATTAGAGAGAGGACTGGTTGACCAGGTTAAGGCCCATCCGCCTTAGACATGCCTTAGAAAAAGACGATCAAAACGGTAGCACCAGCACGATAGAAATAAATAATATTACAAACAACTATAAAGAGATAGGCGCGAAGATAGGTGCTCTGCTTGACGTCTAGATTTATTCTCTAATTAATTACATACACCCACTTCACACAACCCTTTTAAATCGGGTAAAAATAACATAATACGAAGGTAGCTTCTGTAATCGAGAATAAACGGTTTTATTTTACTTTGCTTTTTAAAAAGTGAACTAGCAGTCCCAGCAAACGTTGTTTTGCCATTAAAAAAATAAATATAAATAAATAAATATTGCAGGACATTCCACACATCGCCATCTAGCCCCAAGGTAAGTAACTAGACTTGTGTTATGGGTGCTAGATAACGGATATACTACTTAAATACTTTTCTTTTGTTAATATATACTTATAATACATATAAACAACCAGACCACAGACAAATATCTAAGCATAAATACTTGTCTGAGTATATTAAGGAAATATGAAGCAAAAAATAGATGCAAATCAGTTCAGCTTCAGGTGAATTTATAAAAATGTATCGCTGAATTTGTTGCGCAAATTTTGAGAACAGTTAAACCGATTTCGCTAATTATTTTTTGTTATGTTTGTTATTGTCTGGAGAAGGTGCTTATGAAAGAAAAATATTAAGAAAATTGCGTAGAAAAACATTACGCGGGTGAAACCGAGGGTCGCAGCTAGTAAATAGATATTTTTAACTATCCTTTGTATTAATTGAATAAGCCAGTTTGGTGGGAATTACCTACTCGGCTGTTCGAAATAACTCCTCACAATTCAGGTACTTGAGCCTTGTTTTAAACCTATAACCATCAAGCAGGTGATGTTTGCGCAACACACGTAGAAAGCTCTTTCTAGATATAAACTTTTATGTAAAAAGCTCGTTTGTTCATTTACGACTATTTTGTCGTGTTTATATTCGCACGAAACGCGAAATTGTCCTTTGACGTCCATGAAATGTTTGTACGTTTATGTTGTATTGTAAGGATGGTGATTTGTTCGACTCAATCGCTTCTGTCGGCACTAGGGTCGTATGTACAAAGCTCTCGGAAGTTCTGCGTAATTTAAAAGATAAGGAAGAATGGCATAGGACCACACACAATTAACTATTTGGCCAGATGAATAAAGCTCAATGTTTTCACTTGTTGTTCTTGCGTTAAATTAGATTTTTACCCACTGATGTCATTGAGTGAATCCTACTTCTTTACTATTATAAATGTGAAAGTTTGTGAGTTTATTTGTATGTTTGTTACTCTTTCACGCAAAAAAAAACTACTGAATCTTCCATCCTGATTTAAGCAATGTTACTGGAAGCAGGAAAGTGGACCCCAGAGTCCGGGGCCCGCTTTCCTGCTTTTACGCCTTCACTTCGAACGATCTTTGGCAAAAAACTACTGGATCATTTGCAATGAAAGTTAAGTCGATAGCTGGAGACCTGTAAAAACACACCTGCTACTTTTCATCCCGATTTAATCACAGAACCAGGAATTACGCTGGTGAAACCGAGGGGCGTATCTAGGAAGTTATAATTATAGCTGCACCTCGTAGATCCAATCCCGTTGAAATATTTAGATAAAAACCTTGTGTCTAACCAACTATCTACATGTCAAGTTTCATCGCAATCGGCTTGGTAGATTTTGCATGAGGTAGTAACAAGCAAATAGTATAGAATATTACCGTTTCGGACACGACTGATACCTACCGATACTGTGTAAATATATTTAAGTCAGTAGGTTAAAAGTGAAAGGGTACCGGCGCTCTCTCCATACAAACGTAGTCGACTGTTTCCTCCCTATTTTTTTCATTTACCAAATATCATAGAAATTAAGATTTTAAAAACAAAAAAAAAACAAAACATAGGGGCATAGTCATAGAAGTTATAGGTTTTATGGCACAAAAATATTTGTGCTAGTGTCATTATCCAGGGAGGAAACAGTCGACTACGTTTGTATGGAGAGAGCCCCCGTACACTTTCCTTGCCCCGTTTTTGATTCGGCTGTTTGCACGTTAATATTATTAAGTACTTGCACATTTTTCCTGTACTGCAAAATTGCTCGCAATGCGTTTTTAATTAAACTCGGTTGCTGAAATAGTATTTTCATTTTCGATATTTTATCACCACGGTTTATTGTATTAAATTAAAATTTTGCGACAGCACAATTTTTGAACATTCATTTAGAGTGAATTGTGACAACACCATTTTTGAACATTCATTTAGAGTGAATTGCGTCAACATTTTGAAAGTGCAAATTATAATTACTTAGTTGAAATAGTCATTTAGCACAAAACACATATGAAATCAAGTTAAAGTATCACATTAAATTGTAAAGTTGATGCGGTTAAGTTGTGACACTGAATTGACGTAAAGACGAAAAAAATACAGAGAGTGATTCTTTTAAACCCGAAACTATAGGAGAACAAATAGACAAAGGTCGCCTGGAACTTCTTATTCTATACCTGTGGCCATTTGTTGTAAAAGTATATTTAGCATATATCGTAAGTATATTTAGCATAATATATCGTACTAGCTGCAGCCCGCGTTTTCACCGGCGTAAGTCCCGATCTCGTGGGAATATCAAAATAAAAAGAAGCCTATAGCCTTCCTCGATAAATGGACAATTTTTAACACAAAAATATTTTTTCATAGCGAACCAGCAGTTCCTGGGATTAGCGCGTTCAAACAAACAAACAAATAAACAAACTCTTCAGCTTTATAATATTAGTTTAGATAAGTATAAATCAATAGATTTTAACCGATTTAAAAAAAATGAGGAGCTTCTCTTCTCAATCAGATTGTATAGATAAAAGTTAGTAGGTACATATATTTTTATGGCCGTTCAGGCATAACTTCGCTGTTTAACATATTATGTATAATAACTAATAAGTATTATGATAAGTGCAGGTACTTTATACTTGTACTTGTACTTGAAAGGGCTTTTTTCCGCAATTAGACTCTTTTTAATTGGGTCCCTTTTGCGTGAGGATGGAGTAGGCTAATAAGTGCAGGTAATGTAGCCTACTATCTAGATCTACCATTTAAATGTAGACATCTACACTTTTATATATCCACCTACCCAAATATAATAAAAAGGGAAGATTTTATGTTTGTAACAAATATGGTTCAAAACTATTTTGATGAAACTTGGTATGAGGATACATTGATTAATTAGGTATAACATAGGTTACTTTTTATCCCGATGTTCCCACGTAAACGGGAGTTACGCGGGTAAACACGGAGATCTGCTATTTAAAATATAAGTTAGTAGTTTGTGAATATCATTCTTTTCAAAAGGGCTAACGGTCTTTTCCTCAATCGTTGCCAGTTCCGATAACTTCTGTTCCACCATCAAATCATTCAAATTACAAAAAGTACCTACGTTACACTCAGTCTTCAGAGTAAACGATGTCTAACATAGGACGCCGCCGGCGGAAATGGAAAATGGTCCGTCGCGTCGTCGGGCGACCACCTCGGTGGAAGTTGGAACAGAGCTCGCTTTCTGCTCCTTCATATCAGCTTATTTCAAACATATCCGTTTTGTGAACACTACCGTTTGCAAAGGTTTTAGTTGAGATGATCTTTACAAATATCGTTTCGGCCACGTACAAGCAAAAATATTAAATACTACTATAGGACTTGTATACAGACTGTTTTCCGCCATTGGGCCCTTTTTAATTGGGTCCTTTTTGCGTGAATATGGAGTAAGCTTGCCCAGCACCTACTACCCTCTCAGCATAGTCGACCATGTCCAGAGGAGAGAACTTGTCAATACTTCTGGAGCCAACTAAACGCGGGTTTCATCACGATGTTTTCCTTCACCGTAAGAGCAATGTCAATTAATAAAATAATCCTAGTTGTGTGTTAGCATGTTTGTGTGTATGTTTGTTACTCCTTCACGCAAAAACACGCCTGAGTCTGGATCTCTCCATACAAACGTAGTCGACTGTTTCCTCCCTGGATAATGACACTAGAGCAAATATTTTTGTTGCATAAAACTTATAACTGCCATGACCCTATGTTTTGATTTTTTTTTGTTTTTAAATCTTAATTTCTATGATAATTAGCAAATGAAAAAAACTAAAACATAGGGGCATATATAGGTTTTATGGCACAAAAATATTTGTGCTAGTGTCCAGGAAGGAAACAGTCGACTACGTTTGTATGGAGAGATCCAGACTCAGGCGCAACTAGTCGAAAATAAATGTTCTTTTACATTGTTTTCAATCCTAACGACCACCTGCAATGTATGAATTTATAAATGGGAGACACAGGATGCAGAATTGGATGCGAATTGTATGGCTATAATTGAATCGTAAACATTTGCTATTCCACGCGAGTTGTCTACAAATCGTTACATCCTGGCAATCATTTACATTGCAGAAAATAATAATATCGTATGAATGCACTAAAGCAATTCCACTAAGATAGGAATTTCTGAGTGCAAATCTTTGTCGTTCTGTATTATTTTTAACACGCTTTTATTAGCTTCACCTGTATGTTTGTATATATGTTTTTAACGACTCCTTTGAGCTCGATTTTGTCCTACTTTGTTACATCCGACTTCAAAAAACGGAGGTGGTTCTCAATACCTCGCGTATAATAAATTAAATTTTATGTATTTTTAGGCAAATTTTTTTAATTTTATTCGTACTTCAAGGAATATTCTAAAAAAATAATTATTTAAATCGGTTCAGCCGTTCTCGAGTTATGCGCTTAGAAACACCACGTTTTTTTTATAGAAAATTTGTATCGGAGTATTTAGAAAAGTGTTGTTTTTAGGCAATTTAAAAAAAATACCGTAAGAACCAGCTTCCAACCTTATGGAATATTCTAAAAAAAAAATTAGCGAAATCGGTTCAGCCGTTCTCGAGATTTGCGCTTCAGCAATTTATTTTCATATTATAGATAGATTTGGAAAACCCTGTTGGTCTTTACAGAAATTGAGGAACAAAACAGGATAGGTTTGAATAATTAAAGGTTTGGTTAGGACAATTTTAAGTCGGTTGATAAATTAATCTATCCCTTTATTGAACAGTCTATATTGCTGATGGAAAAGTTTGCAGTCTGAATTCACTCTTAAAAATATTAATAAAAAAACTCAAATGTACAGAAGCGTAGCGTAATTTCCATTACATTCACTGCGATATTAAAAAGATTTATTTTCCCCAGAGTTGATGTGCCGTGAAGACTCAGCTCAGGACTTCGCTTTGCACATCATTCATTATTTCAATGTCATTTTTAATTGCTTACAGTTCAGAATGACCGTTCTGTAGTGTCATTTTTTGCTTGGTTTCAAAATGGATGGTTAAATCATTTTTTATTCTTATTTTAAAATATTAATTGCTGACAGAATGTCTGTTGGTCTTCTATAATTAGACTATATTTGCACCAACTATTATTATTCTTTTAAGATTCTTCTTTGTATCGACTTTATGAATAAATTTATCTAAAACATTCTTAGTTTAAGGTGTGGGCTCCACATATAGCTTATACCAGCTACGAAATAGACGTCACCATCAGCCAACATCACCACATTTTCAATGTCTACGTTGAAATCGTGTTTTTTTTTCTTTTAAAATATTAATTGCTGACAGAATGTCTGTTGCACTTCTTTAATTAGACTATATTTGCACCAAGTTTTATTATTCATTGACTTAATGAACTAATTTATCTAAAACATTCTTAGAAGGTGTGGGCTCTACGTATAACTTATGCCAGCTACGAATTAGACGTCACCATCAGCCCCTTCACCATATTTCAATGTCTACGTTGGAATCGTGTTTATTTTTCTTTTAAAATATTAATTGCTGACAGAATGTCTGTTGGTCTTCTTTAAATAGACTATATTTGCACTAACTATTATTATTCATCGACTGTATGAATGAATTTGTCTAAAACATTCTTAGAAGGTGTGGGCTCTATGTATAACTTATGCCAGCTACGAATTAGACGTCACCATCAGCCACATCACCACATTCTCAAAGTCTACGTTGGCGTACTTATTCTGACTATTCTGCAACCTTGAGTTTCTCCCGCTGTTCTATCGCGTCTACATTGTAGGTATATCGAGTAGGTATCTCGCCCTCGTGCATGCCCGCTATTATTAAACGAGTTCATTGGAACATATACTTACGCAATTTGTAGCATCGTTGCTAAACCATTCCGATGACCTTACTGTTTACAGATACTACGATTATGACTTAATAATGTGATTTACTGATTGCTGAATGGGTTCAGTGTTTTATTGATCTCTCGTCTGTTGATTTATCTTTGTTTTCTTTTCTGTCGTAGCTGATAGGTTTATTTGTTTATTTTAATTCAGTTTCATGCATGTTTTATCAAATTTTATAGCTATATTTGAATTTGTTATGTTTTCTTATATACAAAATGGTTTTTCTGATACACCTAATTTCTCTGTGTCAAGCAACGTTCTGGGGTTTAACTTTCTATTTACCAGCTCTGTTTGCGACTAGCTACTTCTACAATACACTTGTTCATGTTTTAGTATATACAGAGGCACCTCTAGGGAGTGTGTGACTGTGTGTAGCGCATGCGCTCTCGACGACTCTGTTTTAACCAGGTTTCAAGTCATCATACAAAACACGATGTCCATTCACTGCGTCACCGATGCGTTCAGTGAGAACAGCACCGGTTTTAAATTCAAGTAAATATAATTTAACATCTCGTTCAACAGGATCGCGCCTTCGGCGGACTCGATGAGATTTTAAATTCAAATTCGGTATGAAACTTTAAAATATTGTCGGATCGTTTTCGTCCGGCTGGCTGGCTGGCTGTGTGTGGTGTGAATGTCTGCGTGTGGAGGAGCGCGAGCGGCGCGACGCGACGACGACGGGTGTGAGTGTGCGCGCTGCGCTTGTGGTGGTGCTGCGAGGCTCGTCGCGGCGCGCCCCGTCAGTCGGCGGCGGCGAGTCACGCGCGGCGTCTCGTACCCGAGTACACCTCTCTCCGCAACGCCGCTGCACTTCACGCACTACATCTGCAACATTGAGGCTCTCACGCTCTCGAGTGTGGAGGTCGCGCTGACCTCACTCAGTTTCGGTCTTCGGAAGTTTCCCCTCGCGCTGTCGTCCGGTGCACTGGAGGTTCGTGTGCGCTCCATTGAAGCTGTACCCGCGGAACTCTCGACGTGTCTGTTTTGGTTCTGTGACACGGTGGCCGGTCAGCCGCCGCGTGCTGTGACAGTGAAATCGTGTTGTTCGCAATACCGTGCGGATGTGCAGTGATGGATCTGTAGACTGAGGCCTCTGACAAGCCACAGCCCCCACGAGCTGAGTGTTTTCCTTGCAGAGTGCGAGAGTGGGTCGTCAAAATTGAGCCCAAACTGTATATAGGTGAGTAGGTATAATATAAGTGTTGTAAATTGGTGAGAGCTATAAGCGCTGGCAGACTAACCGTTGAATATTTATAGCCAGCAAGTTGGAAAGTTGCTTGTCGACACGGCCGCTTATGTCCCATGGTCTTGCCAGAAACGCACAGCTGATTTGTAATTTTATCGATTCTTTAATGTTGTAATGATTTCTCCAAGTATTTACTGCAATTAGATTTAGGTTATTATCCAAGAATTTTCCTTTTTAGTTTCTATAAAAAAATATGTTCAACCGGTGAATATTATTTGACTAATGGTATCTCCTACTTTTAAGCTAACATATTCTAGACCATTACCTTAAATTACGAAACAAGATTAAACACCACAGAATTTAATAATATTCCTAGTTCCATAAAGCGATTAACAAATTAAATTAGCTCAAGAACCAAGTACAACCTATTGCAAATAGAATTAGACATAAATTTCTATCTGTATTGGATTGATCATCCTGTTGATCAATTGGATCAATGATTCTGTTGATGTAGCTACCTGGTTTTAATGGATAGGTACCTAAATATCAATAAACTTCGTTCAATGAACTGGATAAAACTTAACCAGACCGAATTGGCATCAAAAACTTGCTTATTTACCCTTTAAACAGATATTCCTCGAATAATTTATTTCAACGATATTTTATTGATAAAAAGTGACCATTTCTGATTTCATGCGTTATTTTTTTTATCGTTTCATCAAAAAACATTAAAAATCCATGTATTTTAATTTTTTGAACGAAGACATTTTTTGTTTATTAAGCATTGCATTGTGCAGCAATTTTATATACACAAAAGACAAGCGATTTATCTTCAATCAATCAATGCAAGGCTTTGATTCGGTTTGGCCGTAGTTCAAAGAGTAAATAAAAATGTGCCAATCTCAGAAGCGGGACAAGGCCGCGTACCCATTTCCTCGCGGGAAATCTGTGAAACTCGACATACACCACTGTAAAATCATGTAGTAGGTAACCTGATATTGTTATCTGCAGTACGAACACGGATGCTATGAAATGCAACGGAGCAAAGGAAATATACTATAGTTCCGATCGAACTTGTTTGTAGACAGTGAGCCGTAATTAATTTGAAATATTTATTAGAAATGCCATATATTAAAAATCATACAAATCGGTGCAGCCATTGAGGTGGAGTTTGACAACTAACACACTAACACCGCAACACGATTGACATCAATATTTATACAGCTAACGTCACTCAATTGTTTTGCCTTCCCGGAACCTCTCTATTAAAACTTGAACTTTATGTTATGGTATTAAAGTTCAAATTGACTTTTAAGTATTATTACGAATCGTTTGTATGGGAATTGGGAGTATGGAAAAGTGTTGTCTTTAGACTTTTTCAGGCAATTTTTTTTTTTAAATTTTCTCTCCGTACGAATCATCCTCGTACCTTTAGGAAATTTCTATAAAAATAATTGCGCTTAGGAACACTTGAGCGATTCATTTTTATATTATAGATTGACTCAAATAAGATGACTACCGTAAAAGTTATTCAAATCGCGAGGTAGGATAAGTGCTAGCAGTAATATTACATTTTAATTTGTGGCGAATCCTCTGGTGTAGATTCGCACTACGCCATCACCACCGAGGTCATCAAATCAGTCAAGTACACCGACACTCATTATCACTTGGTACGTCACAAGGCGTCAGTGGTTAGTTGCTTACTTGTGTCAACAGACGCGATTGCAGGTGGCTACGAGCTGCCGGGGTCGTTCACCCCGCTGATATTTGGTGTTGTATCTATAACCACTCATAGTCATAGTGTTGACGATAACGGGGCCCGCCTCAGACGGACGGGCTACACGTGGCACCGATCGGCGCGCGCGGGGTCGCAGGAAATAGAATAGGGGACATGATTGTTGTGTTGATCAGATTAGTACGTACGTCATTATAAAAAAGAAGATTAAAAAACACCCTAAAACATGAAATCTAGCAGCCTTTACATTTTTTTATGTCATCTATCTAAGAACGCTTGGAATAATGAGACGAATCTAACTATACCTTAATTAAAGAAACCTATTCAGTAGTTTGGAAGATATAAATGGGAATAAATAATATAACAAACATACAAAGATATACGCGAAAAACATAACCCTTTCCTTGCAGTCGGGTAAAAAGAGTTAGAATGACAACTCTCAAAATAATTGCATTAAAAATGTCTTTTTTTTTTCAAATTTATCATCATATTATCATAAGTTTTTGGTAGACCGAGCTTTGCTCGGTTTTTTGTTTTTGGTAGAACGTGTAGCTTTGACTTCGACAGTCATTGACAGCAATATTTTTTTTTCACAATTCCTGCCAATACCTATTTATGAAAGGATTAATTACTATCATCAGAGAGTTTTTTACTTTTTTACCCAGCGTTGCCCTCATCGGACATGGTTTTTCAAATGCCTATATCTTGGGAACTGAGCTTTTCTCGGACTTGGAACCTTGATAAATTGATTCCTTGAGCCGAAAACATACTAAATTTCATGAAAATCGTTGGAGCCGTTTCTCGTTGGAATCGTTGAAGCATATATACCTATCAATTATAATATAACTTAATCGAATGTATTATAATTGTTTCTTATCGATGACATGATAATAAGTACTTACTTAGGGGCAGTAGTATTTACTTAATTATAATTAATTAGATAGAAAATGATAAAAACGATGCAAAATTTTATTGACTTAAATACACCTACTTCAATATGCTCGTTTAAAGATATTAGATAGATGATAGATGTAAGAAACGTTTATGGCTATTACGTGTTATAAGAATTAATTTAGTAATGTCAGTAACTCAAAAAATATATTTGATTCTCATTTCACCCTATAAGCTTACGATCAACCTAGCATCGATATTATAATAGCTTCAAAATCAGGACGTGTCATTATTAAAGAATAATGACAGCCATAGAGACTTGTTGGAAGTGTTGAAAGTAAAGAAACTAAGCTTTTAATGGTTATCACCATAACAACCACCATTGAAGAAAGTATTGCGACGAATGGGGAAGCGGGGCTATTGAATCTAGGACACGGTTTATTTCGAGCCTGAATCGAGGCGGGGCATGGTTTCAGAACGAGTCCCACCCACTATGAAAACAAACAGTTTGTTAAATTTATAAAGTAAATTGTAAAAGAAATGGTTGTCTGTAAAGTCGGTTTACGGACGATAATTTTACGTGATAAAGTCATATAATGTATATCGTGACAAAACACAATTATTTCACAAAGTAGAATATTTCTGTAATGTTTGATGCATTTACATTTAATAAAAATTAAGAATGGTTGTAAGCACGGTAAACATAGCTTTCTGAAACCCAACTCAAGCTAATTGGGGTTATGAAAATTCTCTTAGGAAAATCTTATAGGTCAATACCAATAGAGTCTAATTGAATTGAGAACCTCTTTTTTCTAAATATTAGAATCCTTTTTTTTGTAGTTCGTTAAAAAGTGACCAAAGGAACTGATATACTAAGAAGGTAGGCCTATCGCTTTTTGAATTGTTAAAATCGTCTTAATAAAAAGGTCTTGAAGAATCAGCTGATATTTGGGGTCTGGTGATGAAGGTTTAAAGAGGCTATTGGGACTCATGTACTGTTAAAAAAAAGTAAACGTTTATTGATAAAATTAAGTCTAAAGATCATCAAGATTAAAACGATTTTTAATGGATTGAAAACACTGTTTCAAGAACAATAAAAACAAGACATTCATAGACCAAGGTCTGGTTGAAAATATAATTAGAATTTGATCGTAAACCACTAACTTAGAATCTTGTCAGTAGGTAAGCAACACTGGAATAAGAAGATGAAAATCAAATTTCTTTATCAAAAAATCATTTTTTTTTTTACAAAATATGTTCAACAGATAAAGGAAATAAAATATGGTCTCATATAATGGTCATAGTTCTAATATGATTATTATGTAATAGTATACATAGGGTTCAACGAGCTTAGAATTATAAATAGGATGACTTGTATCTAGGTAACTATATAGCAAACAATCATGATAAGTACATACATGTATAACATTATGTATCCTACTAATATTATAAATGTGAAAGTTTGTGTGTGTGAATGTTTGTTACTCCTTCACGCTAAAACTACTAAATTGATTGCAATGAAATTCGGTATGTAGATAGCTAGAGGCCTGGATTAACATATAGGCTACTTTTTATCCCGATATTCCCACGGGATCGGGACTTACGCGGGTGAAACCGCGGGGCGCAGCGTGTATACTATAAACCAATCTACATTGGTACTAGCTTTATCAAACAGGTAAACAATGTTAGCGTGCAGTGGCCTTCCTAATGATGGCTTGTTTGAATTGATTGTAAGAACTCGATGGAATTTTCGTAGAAACGAGAATGTTGCTGCCACGTTAGGCATACCCTAAATATTTATCCGATTGAATTGGTATGTTTTTGTTGCTAAAAATCATTTTGTTATTCTACGTACTTCTCGAAAAAGAAACTCTGTAAGCTATTTTATCATAAAATTTAGGCATTAAGAGCCTTAACAAAATTCAAGATAGGATTTTTATGGGTTCGAAACGAACGAGAGCTGTTAGTTATTTTATGGCTTAAATATGATAATCAGATTACCCTTCCGTTAAAAATAAAAACTGAACACTCTGTGATTATAGGTAATTTTGTATTACCAAACAATTGGTTTGATATTGCTGAAAAAACATGCCCACAATCACAAAGCAATTTCGCTATTCAAATACTGAGCAATAAAATTGGTCAATTCGACTTCGTAAAAACCGGTGAAAAGTATTCGAGTCGATAATAATTGATGGACGGACACTTTCAAATTCTGAGTGAGTACGTCCATTGCATTCCACAACTCGCTCACCCACAGCACAGCAAGAGGACCGGTCTACGAGCATTGTACCAAACGAGAACACTCGGCCGGTTTACATAGTGCTGTCTTCGTAGGACGTGAGGACGGGTGACGCGGTGTTGCGACGCGGCCAGGAGGTCTATTATGAAATGTAACTTCCGAATGTTCGGATCCGACCGAACGTCGACCGAAGTTTCGATTATTGCCCTAATACGAAACAAGTTCGGATTCAGCAAGTTCGTTCGGGGCCATAGACGATTTGTAGAAGAGTGTCGGATTGAATGACGGCGCACGCTAGTGTTTTCAATGAACTAAAATCTTACCGGTTTTCCAAAAATGTAATTCCGATTCCAAATATCCTTTTTATATCTAAAGGAAATTGAACTTTATCTTCGTATTTTCAAAGATCATTATCATTCGACAATTATTATTAGAAAAATTAAAGTCGATCACTCTCAAGTCATTGCATGTTCAATGATTCAAAACGTACGTGATGTAAACAAAAAGTAGGGTTTATTTTTTTGCAAATTATCTAAGTTGTTAAGTATTCCCTAAGAGCAAAAAATATATCCCACAAGAAATAAATCGACTGCGTTTTAAGACGATGGCCACTTATGCCGTAAATCTTGGTGCTGTGAAGTTTCAAGTGGAAGGTGCGACTTTAACTTGTGATGTGAAATGTGAATACTTTTAAAACAAACAAGCTAATTCTAAAAAATAATCACTTCATCTATAAAAAATGAAAGGGCTCTTATGTGCCCTTTGTGTTTATCGTTTTCTCATGTTCGGTATTTGGAAGTTTGAAAATGAAACTTATTTTCTTATATCGACTTTATATCGACTGAGGCGCGGCCTCAAGGTGAAGCGTCCGGTCAACACACGCTAACTTCTACCGAATGCCTAGACTAGACCAAACACTACCTCGTGGCCTAACTAAAACAAAATAGGTACTATGAACAGCAATGTTTCAACGTAACCTATTGTTCTATGAACAATGAGTTGCGACAATCGACAAATTAGGATTGATCCAACTATTCGATCGAGTGTGCGACCCATCAATAAGTAATTATGCACTAATTACGCACAAGTTGAAAACAGACATCCAATTTGATATAATGACCCTAACACAACGAACGAAGCCCACAAAGCAATTTTTCGTCATTATGTCTAGATCTTAGAATTGGCTGTAATGACAGTATAATAAAACCTTGAGAATGAAAGATGGATAATAAAATATCTAGTGGAAACGCTAACGTACAATAATATCCACAACTACGTCTCGAGCGAGAGAAATATGCGGAAGATTCTACGAAATACTTTTGCACTAGGATTTCGAGATAAACTTGCACACATTTTTAATAAACAATTTAACTAAATACATCCGAGAGCGAGGTTAAAATTCTCATTAAACATCCGTTTAGTTTTTACTGATCGGTGCCAGAAGTTATCAGATCGTAGTTACGTTCCGATTCATTATAAAAAAAAACCTTGAAAAACAAGTAGTCGGTCCGGGGCGTGGGTTTTAAAATCGGCACTATAATCGGTCGCTTTAAAATAATGATGATTTTGGCGTAACATTCATTATACATGTCTTAATGTTTATGACTTTACGCTTCCATCCTCGCGTTTTGCGACCAGTTTTGAAAGGAATAATTCGCATGACCGCTTTTTTGCAAAAAATAAAAAGGATTCAAGAATTTGTCTGGCACGTGTCTTTTATTATACTTGCATGATTTGAATCAAGCGATGAGGGGCCGACAGTCCGGTTTTGTTGTTTAGAGCTCGTGTATTTTGGTCGCTTTAATTCTAACCCTAAAATCGATGTCAATGGAGCGCGCACAATGGTGCCGCGCTCGGCCATTGACCGAAATAAAAAATAAACACAAGAGCGGCCAGATACTGTAGAAATTGGGAACTAGATCGTGATTCATAGCCGTGTGAAGTAAGTACAACTATTGTTCTTCGACCTATTCAATTAAATGTGCTATAATTCTTTTTATGATAATTTTGAACTTACGTAACATTACCTGCGTCGTAGCTGCGGCGTTTATTGTTGAAACTTTTAACATTTCGTTAAAATTAATTTAGTTTCTTATAACTTTCCTTCCTATATACCAAACTTCAAATTCATAATAACAAAATATGCAAAAAAAATCTAATAAAACATAACTTTACTACAAAGTCTTTAAACTCTATCGCAATCATAGATATAAAACAAAACTAAGCAATTAGTTTCTAGCAATAATTTAAATGGCTTCAGCGTTTACCAAAATTGTTTGTAACTGGCTGGTAATTTAGAAATTACTTGGCTGGTCCAAGTAATTTCTAATTTCTATTAGTACACCTGTCTCATCACCTAAGATGTCACCTAATAGTATACCTGCCTCTTACTTAGCTGGTACCTCCCTCCATCTTGCTAATAATGTAGTGTAAGATTGGGGCCCTAGTGCCCATTTATTTTTTAAGGACCTGGCGGGGCGTCTTTGTGCGGCATCAGGTGACCGAAGGGCTGGCGGCTTCTTCACTCAAAGGGTGAGCCTGGCTATCCAGGGGGGGAATGCCGCCAGTCTCTTGGGGACGATGCCGCGTGGAGACGCTCTGGACGGTATTTTTTATTTGTGATGTGTAGGTGTGTTATTATTATTTTCTAATTATTTTTTTTGTTTGTGAAAAACAATTTTTATATTTCATAATGTACTTGAGTTGGCGTATCCTATTTTTGAGAACCCTAGCATTGCTAAACAAATGAAGATAACTATATGCATCCATAGGTAAATGCACTTATGTCTTATGTTTATATTTTAACTCATTATTGTCAACAAGTTCCACAAATCCTCGAAAAATATGACTGCGAACTCGATTGACAACGTCCAGTACAGCCTATTTGCTCACCGTACCGACAAGTGGCAGATATGAAAACTGGCCAAGGTGAAGCCGTTTGCTTCTCAACTCGACCTCATTTCATCTGACATACCAATTTATATTCTGGCAACACTGTAAAGAAAAATCGTCCGATGTTTATTAATGTCAAACCGAGACAACCCACTTTGATTGTGTTTGATGATTTGTTTCATTAAGGTTGGTTTTTTTTAAATAAGAATTGGAATCTAATTGAGGTGCAGTACAACAGTAACAACAGTTTCCAAACCGAGCTATGAGAGACTTCTCATCTCGTGGTATGTTCATTACTTGTAAGCTTTAATTTTTATTATATCTCAAACCAAGGTCTCCGTTAATGGCAACACCTTCATATTTATTTATCAAAAGTGCCATGCTAATCTGTGCCTAGTGCACCCTAGAGCCCGTTTATATTTATTTTACCTCGGACACCTAGAGGTTGGAAACAGATCGATCAGCAAACACATTTCCCTGGGCTAACCCGGGCGCTATGTTGCTCAGAGTTAGAGAAATACTATTTTAAGTTCCTTGCTTAGAAGTAAAATTACTGTGAACTAACAGCCTCTCACCACCGGGTTATAGTTCTTTACTTAGACTAAGATAAAATGAAGAATACATAATCTAAGATTGTACTTCAATCATTGTATATTGCCCTAAATATGCCATGTCTCTACTGTGCCAGAATTATCCTTTTCATCCAATCATTTCAAATTACGACGAATCAAAATTCCTTTAAGATATCTAAACGAAATTCGAATCAGAATCTCTTGGTAATCTACTCAGATAAATGATATAGACGTTGGCAACGGTAGCGATCAAAGAATCTAATGAATTAATATTATTTTCTATTACCCCAATTTTCGAGGAAAATAAAATACCGCCATAAATTATTTATAAGTTAGAGACGGCATATGAATTTTAAGCTGGCAAAGGAAACGATAGGCACGTGTAAGTCTATTTGAAATACATTTAGTGCAGTATCTAAACTGTCACAATACCTACTAAAAAACCTGTTACTTCGTTCAGCGGAACATACTAAAATAGAATTTTTAAAATGTCCAAAATGAGGTTTTGTTTGAATAGCTGTTTGAATTTCAAAATCGATTTCTTTCAACTAGGTAGGTATTTATACAAACTTTATTTTTCACAATTCCTTTAGGAAAGCTAGTAGGTACCTTGTTAGAAATAGCTGAAATAAAGTTTGAAGAAACAGTAGCAAACACTGTAATAACCACAAATCGTTGCCTACCTACAGAAAACGATACAAGTAGGAAGTTATGTGCCGGTATTGATCAGAAGGCGCGGGGCGGGCGGGGGCTAGGCGGCCACTCGTTTGGGCGGGCGGTGCGTGCGGTGCGTCCGGGTTCAAGGGCAAGGTCTTCGCCCATTCAGCTCCAACCACGTGCCCGAAAGTAAATATAGTACTCGAAATGTTACGCCATCCTCGTAATACACTCGCCAAATGATCGCGTCCGCGTCGCATCTTTACAAATCTTTCGCGAATAAATGCGAATTCTTAGAGAAATAACGATTGTATTCGGTAGCTCTACTATATGCAGAGGAACTTCTATTCGAATGTTGCTCGGCATTTTTTATCTGAAATTTCTAATATCGATACTTACGCGGATAAAATAGCGGGGCGCAGCTATGTAATAAACATAACGAGTATTTCAAATGTGGTAATTAACTTGAAGATGTTTAAATAACTGGTTCTAAAGAAGACCAGTGTCTCAGGAAGTGGCCGGCAATAAAATTAAATTGTAACAAAGATTCGGTTGTTAGAAATTCAGATTTAGAACATTGCCATATATAAAATCTATATTGAAGAACTTAGGCGATCTGCCAAATATTGTGTCTTAGCTATAATAAAGAGAAATATTATTTTGATACCTTAAAGAGAGATTTTCAGTGCTTACAATCGAACTTATATTTTCAATTTTAGTACTTACATTTGAAACGGGTCGCATGAATTTGGAAGAAATGAGGGTAGAAGAGGTAGTGGAAGGGAGAGGGTTGGATACGGACCGGTACCGCTTCCAAACAACGAAGATATGTAGCGATTTACTTTGTTTTACTTTCACATAAAGTAACAAATGACTTTACTATACTTACTTTCATGAGAGAATTCCTTCAGTAGGTATCATAAAAACTCGTGTCCCAAAAAGTTACTCGTAGTCGCGGTTTGGGGTTGGTATCGTTTGGTCTTCCCCCTTTGCCCAAAATTCGTACGGTCCATTTCTAATGCAAATTGACACTGAAAAATTGCAGTAAATATAAAGAGAAGCGGATAGCGGCTCGGCCCGACCAATAAACTTGGTCTCTAGGGGACATCTTCGAGGTTTCCCAGGAGGTCACTAAGTTGCTGAAAAATCTAGACTTAACTTTATAATTCTGTGTTTATTCGATATCTTTCAAGTTAATATTAGTGCTTATTATAGAAGTGGCTTACGATTCAATTACATTAAAGTAAACCAAACTACTGCTATTAATAAAAAAGGAATCCCATTTGTTCTCTGCTATTCCAATTACTCGTGTTTTGGTTCATTTAAACTTCCAAATGTAGAGATCTAATTGATGATCGTTTTCAAGCCTCTACTCTATTTGGGTGTCGAAACTATTGGTAATTCGTTTATACGTTAGCTGAGAAATGCTTCTGCGGTTTTGTTAAAAAACATGATAATAATAAATTCGTGATTATATTCGGTACGCTGAACGAGTATTTTATTTTATCAGGTCGCTGTACGGTTGAATGGTCGATTCAACCTTGACTTCTCATTTAATTTTATAACAGTTAGGTACCTACCCATTCACATTAAATTTAAAGTACCTATCTAGAGTTCATTTTCGTAAAAGATTAAGGCCTTATAGACGATTAAGGATTTATAGACAAACAATAATGTTTTTATTTTCTGTAAACTGTTTCCGATTTTAAGAAAAATCTTTTTATTCGTTACGTTGTTAGTTTCTTTGTTGTTGATCTAATTAAGATCTCGATCATTTAAAGTACTTGCGAACTTAGTTTGATACCATTTTTTACACAAGGACAGACGGTAGAAAACGACAGTAAATCCTTATTCCATTATTTATTTTACAAGTGGCAGCACAATAACGGATGCACAAGAATCAATAATATCATATTTTATTAAAATTACTTATGTTGAAAAATAGAGTGAATAATATGTTTAATAAAGACATATAAGGTGGTTTCCTTTCGGGTATCCTTCTTTGAATACGTTTAGTTTCTAAATGTCATCATCCGGAAGCAATAAAATTAAGTTTTTAAAGCGATAATTTACCTAAGAAATAAAACCACAGCGTGAAGCTGAAATATCTACCAAAGATTTCTACGACACGGCTATGATTCATCTCTTTCAAGCAACAGCGAGCTGTTGTACAACAAACACGCTGCAAAAAAAACTAATATCTGCGCAGAATTTATAACCACATACATATCGAGCCACCAGCACGCGTTTAAAGCTCCCCTTGTACGTGTTCTCCTATAAACATAAACATGGAAAACGCACAAAAGCCTCTCGGGCGTCGCGTCGCGTCGTCGCTCGTCGCGCCGCTGTCAGATAAAGTTGTAGCGTTTCTTTTGCGAAACGAGCTAGCAGAACGCCTATGTGTGCGACAGAGTAGGAAAACTCGGCGATCGTTAGCCCTGATCTTCAGCGCGCCACAAACACAGAGCCCGATCGAGAGCGAAATTGCAATGAGAATGCACCTAGCTGTGTTATTACTATACAACTCGTCGTTCGCAAACGTCGTTTACGGCAGAACTGAGCAATGCATATTCCGACTTACAACTTGGGTCGTTGAGAATAGTCTTGAATGCAGCGTTGGTGAAACCGGTTATTTTCTCCGAGCAAACGATTGTGGACGTTGGCGTTGCGACATAGGTTCCGTTGTGCGCGTTGCATCGCTGGCACGCTGCTCGCAGTGGGCCCTGTATATTTAGCCCGCATTGCATGCGGTCGCCATAGTGGGTGTATTAGGTCGGTCGCACGCACTGCTGAACTACTCGGAGGGCTGCCTATTTATCGATTTATGTTATTGTACACTCTCCGTGTCACGTTTGGTATTTCTTTTTTAAATATTTATTTAATTCTTTTTTCCGCTGCAATGCGGACGATTTCTCTTTCTCAGAAAGCTTCATTCGAGTGAAACTTGTTGGAAAATGTGATTTCACTCGGCATATTGTTCAGATCACGTACTTCTTGTAGCGTTACATCAACACCTATTAATGATTAGTTTTTATCTTTGTCTTATCCACGTTCCTCATAAGAGTACTTACATCTATTGTATTTCATATTATGATGCTTACGATGTTCTTAACATCTGTGTTAAGAACATCGTTGTTATGAATTTGTAATTAACAATGTATATGAACTAGTATCAGTATGAAGGTTTTTACTACTATAAATATAGATGCAATTCAATTAAAATCCAGTTGATTAAGATACAAGATCGTTTTTCATTCGTTTCCGGCTTATTGCATATACGCCTGTAGTTGTAGCATTAATCAGATTTCTCTTTGCTATGAGCTTTTGTTCGTTTTTTCTTTTATCTGGACCACATTTTAATTTAAAATTGCTGAGGCCTACAATTTCCAGACGTTATAAATTGTCTTCATAACCATAATATCAATCTAGCTTAGAGAGCGATTCCCTTTCAATTACTTACAAAAGGCTTCAGGATGGGGGGTAGAGGGGTGAGATGGGAGGGGGTGGAAACGCCTACACCTGAGCCACCTTCGTGTGAAGCCGACCACTATATAATAGCCACGCAACCGCATAATATACCGAGCTATTGTAAAGAATCGTGTGAATATAGTCCACTTTAGATACACTTTTGCAATGCTACTGTCAGAATTCAGTTAAATTTTGAAAAATCTGAAATTACTTAAAGAAGTCTCCACATATTACAAAACATAGTCCTCCACCGCGTCTGTCTGACTGTCCGTTCGATATTATATGTAACTCAAAAACTACTGCACTGATTTTTATGCTGTTTTCTTTCACCACTGGATAGAGTGGTTCTTGAGGAAGGTTTTAGTATAGAAAACAACCAACAGCTAGTATATACTAAATAAATAGGTACTTACTTCATTCAATAGGGTTGGTTGAACCTAAATTCCCATATTCCTGAACTCATTTTTACAACAGCCTAGTACCCTTTCACCTTAAGGCGATCTGAAAAACTTTAACAATAGGTGAGCCACAGCACTATTCATAGGAGAAGAAGAAGACTGTCATCATTTCTATATAACGTGCCTAAATAAGTATAAACTTCAAAAAATATAATTAATTTCTACTTGTATACTACCCATATATTAACTTAGTATATATGGAGTTTTGGCGGGAACGAGTTAACAACATGTCGTGCTGCAGTTTTATTTTCATGAAACTTTGATGTAACCCGAGTTGAATTGTATAATTCTGGTGGAATGTTATTCAATTTAGTTCTGTAACAGTGCACAAGTGTAGTGAAAGTAAAAATCAGTGTCAAACATGCAGTTTTCACGTTGCCTCCAAATCTCCTATTAAGGTTAGGTATGGTAAACTTGCCACCGCTTTACTATAACCCCTGACTTGACGGACTATGACGATTTTGACTGTATTGAAACACTTTAGGCCCGATTTATGAAAAATCGGGTCATAATTTGATGCAAAATATAACTTGACACTGGCTAAATGCACACGTGCGAAGCCATAATAAAAGAAAAAAAAAAAAAAAAAAACTTAGTATATGACAAGTCCGAACAATAACGAAGACACTATTACTAGTGTGTTTCCCAGACCGTCAAATTGCATATTATACTGCAAGACTTTAAAATAGGTAGTTGTTAAATTGCATAAACGTTTAAAATACTTTGTAATGAAAGGGTTTGCGGTTCAATTATGATTTGTGCTGCAGAATGATTTAACATGCCCATTGTGACTTTAAAAGGAAATGGGCGTTTCTCTCCCACAATCCAATGACACGCTTCTTTGATTATTTTGTTAGATAATTAAAATTCCTTTTGTTATGTAGGTATAAATTGTTAATATACAGGGTTATTGGTTGTACTAGCAAGCCGTTGAGGGCTACTTCTGTGCACCGTAACAAACAACTTCTGTTCTACGACTTTTGTAAATTCGAAAAAAAATATGAAAAATTTTAGGTTATGTAAATTCGAAAAACAGCAGATATTTTAAAACTAAGTCAATCAGACCAGGAACAGTAAATAACACTTAAAAACTAGGTAACATTTTCAGGTTAATGACCTCTTCGTGTAAAGAACAGCTGATTTTAACCTAAAAAAATTCAAAAAAAAAATGTTCGAATTTCCAAAAGTCTTAGAACAAAAGTTGTTTGTTTAGGTGGACAGAAATACCTCTCAACGGCTTGCTAGTATAATTACCAATAACCCTGTATATTTCATATTTATTTCTTTTTTAAAGATGGTCAAGTTTATGAATAGATTAAATCTTTTTTTCGTGTACTGATGCGAAGTTTTTAAATTTCCATAAGCCCTCGACCGTGGTCTTTTGTCAGATAGGTAGATAGATAAATACTTTAATTATAAAAAACACAAGTGACCACAAAATGATATCAAAAGGCTTATGACATTTTATTTGACTTAAATACTTATTAGGTAAATGCTATGCTATCAGCTGACTATTACTGCTGGGAAACTGACTCTGTCGTACTAAAAAACTGAAAAAATAAATTTTCTAGCGTCTATAGGAAGAGAATAACTTTTTGCATTCACCTTTTTTTGTGTGTATGAAAACCTTTTTTATTTGGAAAATGGGAACTCTGCAGGTAATCATTTTAATACCTACTTATGGGCAGTCCAGACGCTAACGACCTTTGTACACAGCCTACTAAATAGTTACTACCAGCACCGGTCGCCTTTGGTGGTAAAAATTGTTAATTGTTACGAATGTGGTTTGTTTTTCAGTGCTGAGATGGAATTGTAGGTGAGATTTTTACCGACATTCTGATGTGACTTTGAGCCAAAATTTTCCAATAGTGTTGAAGCTATACTTAAATTAAGAATTAAAACTAGTCTAGCTTTGAAATGAGAAGGGATTTTCGTCTCAAATTACCCCAAAATATCGGTAAAGATCTCACCTACAATTCCATCTCAGCACTTTTGAGAAAAACAAAACACATTCGTTACAATCGACAATGTTAGCTGTAAGTGACGGGTATTTCTGGCGCGTTAGATTTGGCAGCATAAATAGCCTTAAACATAATTATGTATAACATTATTTTATGCTTTATAAAAAATTATAAGAATAATTTCTTTCGAAATCATTCACCGTGACTTGTAATTTGATTCCATAATTTAATATTATAATGAGACATAGGACCCATCACATTTGATTTGAAAGACAATGAATGATTCCATCTTAGACATTTTTTTTGACCTGCATTGTCACATTGTCATGTAAATAATAAATAAATATTGCAAGACATTCTACACATCGCCATCTAGCCCCAAGCTAAGTAACTAGACTTGTGTTATGGGTGCAAGACAACGGATTTATACTTATAATTCATAGAAACAACCAGACCACAGACAAATATTTAAGCACAAATACATGTCTGAGGCGGGAATCGAACCCGCAACCCTGTGTTTGGCAGTCGGGCATGGTGACCATTGTGCCAACTGGGTCGTCATATGTGTACATAGCTAACCTAATATCTACTTTAAAAATCGTATCTCTTAATAACTAAGGTGAAATATAGAGGGCGCCACAATTGAAAAAAAAAAGTTTGGATACCAAAATTGACCTAATAGTCCAAGTTGTTTTTTACAAGTTTTTTACAAAATTCAGATTTTAATTTACTTCCCTATAATGTGTTTTAATATATTTTTGTTTGCAAAGTTTTTATTATAATAATATTAACTGTGTATGTTCCATTGTTTTCATCTTATTATTGGGAGTAAGTTAATATATAAAAATTAAATAAATCCATCCGGTGGTTTGGAAGATATGAAGAAATAAATAACATTTGATTTATTCTTTGACCATCCCACTGGGTTTTGTCCCACTTAAAAAAAATCCTGGGTCGTCCTAATCAATATACTTGCTTCGTCCTAGAATATTATTTTATTCCCGTTGCGTCCTATTTTATATTCCTGCTGGAAAAATCCTGAGAAAAATATATATATACAAAATATGAGCCATATTTAGTATATATATATTGTATTTTGTACATATTTTGTATCCTAAAAATATATGGACCAAAAGATAATAATATACTTAAGTTACTTAAGTTGGCCAAAATACGCCCAACTTACTTTTTGTACAATCAGCAAAAAATTGTTAAACATACGAAGATAGGCGCGAAAGACATAACCCATTCCTTGCAGTTAGGTAAAAAAATAGAACGTCCAGTCCAGCGAATGTAGCACTAATTATAGCTGAACTAAGTTGTACGTGGTCAGGACTACGCGACTCCCTCTTTAGCACTTTCCCCTCTATAGATGCAATGATCTAGGGCTGCACCTGCGCTCTACTATACTTGAATTTCGAACCACTGTTTATTTAATTTACTAGGTAATAAGTAATAGAAAAAAACTGGAATTATGTTCAAGTTAGTTTACCAATAATTGGTCACAACTTTTCCTTTTAAGAATTATACTAGGTTTAAGGTTCCAAAATCCTGTAAGCACAAACTTCTCATAACTTTAACTTAGGGACTAAATTGGCTTAAAGTCTAGGCCTAAAAAAGGCATTTCAGCACCTTTCTTTTATAACCAGCCTTTAAGTTTTTATCATTTTAGGTAAAAAGTTATACCTAGATGAAACAAAATTTCCAAATCTTATTCATATTTAATTTTACTTAAGAGTACATTTACGTACACAGTTAATCTTCATATTGCGTAACTGTGTAAGGTATGAGAAAAAAAAAAAAATTGAATTTCGTAGAAATTATAAAAACAAACAGCTTTAATTCGTTTTCCATGTCCAACTTATCAAAACTCAACAAAAGTGGATAAGGTGAATTGAAGGTGAATCTTCGTCTATTCAATCAAATAACTTCAACAAGTGACATTGCCCCGGTCGGCTGTAAAACTTAATTTTTTTTTTTAAGCACGGTAACCCTGTTAGATGCCCTAGGTCCCAAGGGCGAAGCCGTGTTATATACGCCTCATGCACGCGAGTTGAGGTAGGTTTGGTAGGTTGCCTTTAGGGTTTGGAACTCATCCAGTACATGCGCGGTGAATGAATGAATTATTGATTTTGTTCTTGTGTACAGTTTTTAAAGGCACTGCATCGAATTACACAACATTAGTAGTTTAGAAGTCTTGATGCCAGTATGGGATCTAAAGAAAACAGATTAATAATAAAGCTATACTACAAGGTTTTAACGTACATAGATTACTTACCGGGGAAAATCGTCTCATTCCGAATCAAATATACCTACCACGGTATCACTATCGTGAAATATATTTTATTTAAAATATCACAAGCAAAAAACGTTTAGAATTGAAAGTGGTGTTGAATTGATTTACAAAAACTTATTTCTCAAAAAATTATTCCTCGTTCATTTCGTTCTCTAAATTCTAAAAAGAAAAATTTCGCTTTGCTTTTCTTCCGTATCGTCGCCAATTGGTTATATTTTTACCTTCTTTACCCTATTGCAAAAGCATTCCTCGTAGAGTTTTAGTTTAATTAAATTACAATAATCCATCCCCACAAACCACTGTCCATTTGACATAGATTCGATGGCAACCCTACTGCGCCACATAAAGGGGGAATCGGGGAGATTTGGTACATAAGGGCACATTGCATAAGTGTGGGTGCAACACGCATACAATGCACTTCGAATCTTGTACACAGATACTAGTTATGTCTATGTATGTGTGTACTATGCATCGTCTGGAGTACGGTCACTCGGACATACAAATGAGTGGGTGAATATTTCAGAGTGACATAGGTCATGGCATGGAATGAAATGCAGACATTACGCTGAGTTTATTTTAAACTCTGTATTCTTTAAGCTTCTGTAGTGCGGTGACAGTCCCCGCTTATGACGTAGAGGGCTATGGGTTCGAGTCCAGTCTCAAACAAATATTCATAGACATGTTTTTTTTCTGGTATGTGTGTTTCTGTATCACTACATAGTATAAAACAAAGTCGCTTCCCGCTGTCTGTCTCTATGTATGCTTAGATCTTTAAAATTACGCAACAAATTTTAATGATAGATATAGTGATTCAAGATGAAGGTTTTAGTACATAAAACAAAACTATCACGCGTACGAAGTCGATAAAACAATAAATATTTATTTACAAAAAAACAGCATATAAGTAAGTATATTCTATGCGTTATTTAGCCACGAAAACACAAGCCTAGTTGCTTGGGTGTAGATGACGTTGTGAAATATCCTGAAATTTTGAATACTGTTTTGTTTTATACAACGTACAACTAAAAATAAAATGTTAGAAAATGCAATGTATTTTTTCTTGCATAAAGTTTTTGTTACGAATGTTTGCGTGGGCGTTTGTAATCCGGTTCCCGAGTGAAGAGATCGCGTGTTAGTCGTTTGTTCCCGTTTTGTATTAAAAGACACCTACACAACAAACGTTCTATGTTAAAATGCTAGTACACGTGTACATTTTGACTAAATAATGTTTAATCTTGTCTGTGGTTGTTTTCATATACGTTCTGAGTATTAAAAAAATAAAATAAATAAATATTGCAGGACATTCTACACATCGCCATCTAGCCCCAACAGACAAATATCTAAGCATAAATACATGTCTGTGTCGGGAATCGAACCCGCAACCCTGTGTTGGCAGTCCGGCATGGTGACCATTGTGCCATCTGGGTCTTCAACCGTCAAAATGTCAATTGGAAAGTATTTAAGGCTTTATAAGAAGCTCGAGAAATGCCACGAATATTCCGCAACGTTTTTTTTCGATCATCTTTTGTTTTTTTTTTAAATTATTTTTCGATTGTCTTTTGTTTAAATTGTTGTCTTAAACTATAAAGTATAGACTTTAGTGTAATTAATTAAATCTAAATACGCCATACGCCAAAAATGTATGTTGACCTTTTGCGTTTTTGGTAATTCACTAACATAGTCATTCACGAATTGACGTATATGTATAGGCGTTACGCCAAAAATGTATGTATTGTTTTTCTGCGTATTGTGAATAGGGCTCGATAGCATTTACTTAATTTGCTACATCTCTTTTCTTACATCCGTAAAAAATGATGACTTATTAATGACGTTAAATCCGATTGTTTTTGATTAATGCGCTACTCAATTGATCGATTTTCAAAATACTTTGCCGCGACAGTAACAAAAGGCGATACCTGTAATATTGATATTTTGGATACCTACAATAAATGATATTATATTCTATTCTGTTTCATTTCAGCTGTGGAAGCCTTATTTTGGTACGACACTGTCGACATTCAGAACTATTTAACGCGAATAAATAAAATTAAAATCAGCGCATTCAAAATCAGTTTTTGCATCTCTAGTAGGCCACCACATTATATTTATTCAATGCTATTGGAAAACAAGTAAACTTAAAATTATTTTCTCGTAGAATCTATCACTAATTTAATGGAAAAATTAATATAAGGTTTCTCAAGTTAGGGTGCCCAAAAGGCTGACTACATTGTATCTTGGCATGGCAATGCCGATTCTAAATTATATTAAAGTATAGTAAGTTAAAGTATATTATTAAAAGCCTAATTAATAATTAGTAGTTGGAAATTTAAATAAATAAAAATAAATATTGCAGGACATTCCACACATTGCCATCTAGCCCCAAGCTAAGTAACTTGTGTATTATAATACACAGAAACAACCAGACCACAGACAAATATCTAAGCATAAATACTTGTCTGAGGCGGGAATCGAACCTGCAACCCTGTGTTTGGCAGTCCGGTATGGTGACCATTGTGCCAACTGGGTCGTCTAAAAGCCCGTTTTACAAAATAATATTAACTTTCGATTTTTAACTAGGTAATTTTTACGAACCTCTAAAAAAACATTTTTAAAAACACAATAATAATTACTAGGATAGTATCTGACTCAGTATTTTACGTCGAACATTGTTGTAGAAACTGTGATGTCGTCTTACAAACTATGGTTTAAGGGTTTTGTACCCAAAGGGTAAAAACGGAATCCTTTTACTAAGACTCCACTGTCTTTCACCAGGCTGTATCTCATGAACCTCGATAGCTAGACGTTGAAATTTTCACAGATAATGTATTTCTGATGCCACTATAACAACAAATACTAAAAACAGAATATCTGTCCGTCATTTGTCCTCGCATTTGGCCAGTTTTTTCACTTCTTATATCTGGGTTTTTCGGTAATTGTAAACAGTAAAACCACAGACTAACCCACATGCGTAAGGTAATAAAGTAAACTTCGATAGAACAACAAGGAGAGGCCGCGAACTCACTCACACTTACACGTGCCAGAATGGCTACTACTTATATGTATATACTCATATACATATGTATATTATGTTGGCATGTTAGTAAGACGCATGTGTGTGTTGTGCATGTGTTTGTGCGTAGCGTATTTGCATTCTGTTAATGTAGCCAGCAAAATGGCTGTAGGAACTGGAAACGGTCGATCAGTATGTCACCTATAGATTTGCGGAGGTTTGATCTAACACAATTAGACAAGATTGCTTTCTATTAGCGATATCGCCAATCGATAGATTTAATTGTATGAAATTGGCATAAACCATTGTATAAAATTAGCATAAGATCCACAAATTCACCAATTTTTTTTCTCTAATGCAAGACTACGTGACTTTTCGTTGACTTGTGTCAATTTTTATGCAAAAAAATAAAAATAAAAGTCGTTCGATTGGCGACATCGCTAATAGAAAGCCTTCTTGTCTCAGGGGGCAGGTTAGAAAAGATGCGTAAGTACCAAGATAGGGATGTCTTATCTTACCCAAATCTTAACTTACCCAAAGACATAAAAGCGGGGGACGTTTTTATGCCTTTGGGTTTCGAAACTATTGGGCTAGGGATCCCAGTGCAAACGCGTTTTTAAAAATGCTTTCTTCGCGTCTTTGCGAGGCTACTGGGGACCGTAGGACCGGTAGTATCCTTTCCCAGCGTATTAGCCAGAGGGGGAATGCTGCCAGCTTGCTTGGGACTTTGGGTCGGGGAGAAGCTTTGGAGGACGAGGTTTTTTGTTTTTAATTTTTTTGTATTTTGAATTATTATTATTTTCTCTATGGTTTCTTCCATCTTGGTTTTGATACCGGTGTAATTAATCTAGCCACGGGCCTAAGCCAAGTGGTTTCTACTATTTGATGCTGCTATTGTATTTAAGGTATTAGGGAGCGATTCCTATTTTTTTGTTTGTGCCTGTGGTTGTTAGAAAAGAGGTTTAGGTTAGGAATTAAAATAATCATTATTCTGTAAATTTTTTGATTAGGTAAGAAAGCTTGTTTTCTGTTACTTTGCATCGGTTGTATTTATGTTCTTCTTTATTTAAGTTTTCTTTTTTACATATTTAAATGAAATAAGGTACAATTTTAACTATCTCATTTAATTTTCTCACATTTATATTTCTACAAAAAACAAACTGAATACAAAATATATAAATAATTATAGCAACTTATAAAAAAAATATATCTATAAGCACTTACTTATACATTTTGTTAAAAAATCTGTTTATTATTATTACTTACCTTTGGAAGGCGTGCGTGGAGCCGAAGCCAACACGTAGAGGCCCTTTACAATAACAAGTTTAATAGCAAACAATGGGGTGGATTCTAAACCGGCGATTATCCCTGTCTACACTATAAAGTGCAACCAAGGACAACCTCCGGTTTGGATAAAACTATTGATAATCTACAGGACAAAACTACTTGAGCTATTGTGATGGGATGGTAGTGGACTAGATACTGGGGAACTATGGATACTATGGCACCTGCCGTAACAATGTTCAATAAACACGTAAAATGGCAATTACTTACCTAATTATTATGTCCATACTTAACACACCGACGAACAAACTATGCAGTTTATTCATAGAAATTAATACAACTTGACCGCAATAAATTATGAAACTCCGTAACCAGTAAACAACGGCCCATGGAAATGATTTAATTTAATTTAAACAATTAAGGTGAGTGAGGTCAAAGTTAATTGGTGACAATTACCTAGTAAAATCACGAATGTTGTGTAATCAAAGAGTCGTTTACCTCGTGGCCTTCGGTTTGTTTCCATACTTTTCACTCTTCACTTTTCACTTAATTAAGTCGTCCGTCCATCTAGTCGGAGGCCGTCCCGCGCTGCGCTTTTCGGTACGTGGTCTCCAATCTAAGACTTTTCGGCCCCAACGGCCATCAGTTCTACGAGCCACATGTCCCGCCCATTGTCACTTTAGCCTACTAATTCTTTAAATTTATATACAATAATTCACTATTGACTGACTGATATCAACGCACAGCTGAAACCAAAGACAGATCGGGGTAAAATTTAATCCGCCTACGTCTAAGTTATTCTTAGCGGATGCTATGAAAGGATTTTGCTATACGCCTACAGCTTCGCGTAGGTAGGAAGTCGCGGATAAAAGCTAGTAACATATACAGGGTTATTGGTAATTATACTAGCAAGTCTAAGTCTAAGCCTAACAACTTTTGTTCTAAGACTTTTGGAAATTCAATTATTTTCCTAAAAAATGTTGAGGTTAGGTTTACCTAAAAATCAGCTGTTCCATACACGGAGAGGTCATTAAGCTAAAAATTGTACTCATTTTTTAAGTGTTACCAATAACCCTGTATTTATATAACTTTTGCTTTCCATGAAAATGACGTAAATATCATGATGGACATACCAGACGTTCGCACTAAGCGTTACGCTTCGTCATTCCTTATTCGTACTGCAAGGGAATGGAATCGGTTGCCTGCATCTGTCTTTCCTGACGTGTATAATTTGGGGGTCTCCAAGTCGCGAGTGAATAGGTATCATCTAGGAAGGCGTGTTACATCTTAGGCCGCATCGTAGCCTACTATCAAGCCTGTGTGATAGTCGTCAAACGCTGACCTATCATATGTAAAAAATATATTTTTCTTTCTATCTTCTATCTTTCTAAACACTCACATTGTAGAACTCATAAGTTTAAGCTTCAATGAATCATCAGCCAAGCCATACAGGTCTTTTCATGATGTAATAGTACACCGATGAAGCCTCTCATTGCTCGTGCCTAGGATCAAGTGTAATCCGGTTGCTTAGCAATGCCTCCCCTCGGGAGTGACAAGTAAAGTACGGAGGTGTTACGTTGACGACTATTTCAGGAAAAAGCACCTCTCCAATTTCTCAAAATCCTTTCTTAAAGAATGCCTACATCATAATAGCTATGTACGCCAAATTTTAGCCCGGTTTAAACTGTGTGTTGATATATCACAGTCAGTCAATTAGGACTTTGAATTTTATAGTTTCCTACCTTTATCTATAATTATAAACCTGTTAATTTTGATGCTTATAAGCCTCCACTCGGCATTTGATTACTAGAAATATTTAAAAAAAAAATGCATTTTTGTCTGATAACGGACGGAACGGAATGGACTGGAAATGAAATTAATTAAATCAAACTGATTTATATGCCTAGCCATGGCGAGATAGGTCTCTTTACAAAACCACTCCTTAGGCGAAACATAAATCGCAGATACAAACATAAACATTATTATCTACTGAATTAAATCTAGTGTTACTTTCTAGAGTACGGGGTAGTGCTCCATCTAGCCTAATTGCCTTAAAACAATTAATGGGACAAGATTAAACAAAAGACGATCGAAACAAAAACAAAAGAAGGGCGAAACAAAAACAAAAGACTGTCGAAACAAAAACAAAGGACTGTCGAAACAAAAACAAAGGAATGTCGAAACAAAAACAAAGGACTGTCGAAACAAAAACAAAAGATTGTCGAAACTGTACTATTCGTAGTAATAACATTGCCTCACCTAATAAAAATTGAAACTGTCTATTCTACTAACCGTAGCAATAAATATTCCACGGTTAATTTAAATATAAATAATTAACATAAACTTAATTGTAATCAATCAATCTGTTGTCAAGTAGTCGTTATAGTTGTTTAACACTTTGATCTATTGATTTCAGATTACAACGCCGCCCCGCTGTTCGCCTCGGAAAACGCCTCCAGTGGTAAGTTTCATAAATGTTATTTATCATCACATTATAATAGTAATAAAATTTTGCAAGACTAAGTCTAATCTATCATAGAATCATCTATATATACATATATAAAATTCTCGTGTGGCGTTACCAAACTCCACTAAACTACTCCTAAACTAAACCGATTTGTATTAAATATTTAGTGGTATATTCGTTAGGTTTGAGAATCGAACATCTATTTTTTGTTCCTCTTTCGTTTTCCTTTTTTTTTGTAAATATTACTTAGTTAATATTCTAAAAATCTTAAGAGATGAATAGCGGTCGTAAAGTCGTGGTATACACAATATAAATAATATATTACTTACACTGCAGTAGTTCCGACACTTACAATGTAATATTGGCTAAAATTCTTTTAACTTGTCCATATACGAAGTGATTTGAGGAAGCTGCATTTCTATTATACCTTAAAAAATATTTGTAAACTCATGAGTTTCTTGTGCCTTATTCTCATTGGTGGGCGCGTTCAGAAAGACACACATGCTAACTTAGTTTTTAAGACCTTTCAATGTGATTTCATGCAAATCGTATGGTTCCAAATTAATAAAGAATATTGACTTTTGATGCGCAGTAGGTGCCATCTTTTTCCATTCTTCCTTATTAGCTGTTATCATCATCTCTTTTCACTTTAAAGTAAAAAAAAGATTCTAAAACCTACAAAAACAAAAATAAGCATCTCTCCCAAACTCTCTAAAATTACGCTTATTTTTTTTAAAGTACGTTTTAGAGTCTAAGCAATGCTGATTTCATCCTTCCTTTTCTTTCTGTCTTCGTGGTCATAAAAAACTGCAGTCTTATTGAGTTGTTATTACAACTTTACTCCAAAACATACCTCTCGAAGACAAGATGCATGCAGTCACTGATAAGCGTCGTGATTGCAATACTTCAATACTAGGCAATAGGTTGTTAACCTACAAAGATAATGTTATCAGTCGCCGGCGCTGCCAGCCTACATACTTCCGACAAACTGAACAAAACAAACGTGAACTCTATATCTTATAAAACACAGTCGATTTTCCATCAACACTTTAAATATTACACAAATCAAAATCACAATTCGAATTAGAACTCTATTTTAAACTCGGTAGTGTTGATATTTATTCGATGTTCCGCAAATAACACAGTATGTTTAGAATATATTACGATCGATGTAGGTTAAAAATTGGTAGACACGTGAAATATGCGGTTTAATCAAGGTTTTTAGGTATGTAAACAATGATAGGCAATAGATTTATCAGTATTCAACGCCAAACAATCTTAAGTTGGTACGCAAGTTCGAAGAGAAGTACGTACGAAGAGAGAAGGAGTACTCATTGGCTTCTTTATTATTTTACTCCTTCTTAAAAATATCCAAAAATAGTCCTGGGCTGAACATATAATGTATATGCCCAGGATTTAACCCAAATTGGTTAAATCTCTAAATTTTATAAGAATCATAATCAAAAAATGTTTTACGAGTACATACATAATACAGTGCTGTTTATCCTTTACGGATGTGCAATTACAATACAATTAATGTACAATCCGTAATTTGATGTACGTACAATCCAATTGGATGTCCAATATATCAAAACAAAACAATAATTTTAACTCGTGCACTTTCTACATTTCATACTTTTATCTATAAAATTGCCAACTGGAGATTTTTAGTATGAAGAAACATCTGTTTTACCACTTTAAGAATGTACACAATACATTCTTAAATTGGTACGCAAGTACTATATCTTATAATGCGTAAGTGTTACTTAGTTAATAAGTATTTTTTAAGAATCATTTAATTTATCAAATAAGAACAATAATTTTTAACTCACGTTTATTTTAACTTACGTACTTTCTACATTTCATTCTTATCTATAAAATTGCCGACTGAGGATTCTTCGTACAAAGGAACGCAAGCCGACTTGCGCCTGCGCATACATCACAGAGAATGTGCGGTAGCCGGCGCCCAAGCAACCAAGTACACATCGACATTGTAAATACTCTGACTATCCAGGGATGCCACTTTTTTTTGCATTTTTTTTACATTGAGATAATGAACCTACGCTGATTAATCTTGATGCAAATCATATAAACTTAGTCACAATCTAAAAAGTAGAATCTTCTAAATTTTAAGCAAGTTTTTGAAATAGATAGTTTTTTTAGATTAGCATTACAATCCATTAACAACGTAAATAATTCAGTATTAATACGATTTCAAACTGATATGTTATTGTTATGATTATTAACATAAGAAGTTTTTATAGGTTAAATAATTCAATTATCTCATGACAATTGAGAAAAATTCTTAATAAAATACTTGCTCTTATTAAAATGTTTTTATCTCTTACTCTTATTGGACAGTTTTTATTAATATTAACCTTAAAATAGTCAAAAACTTAGTAAAATACTTTTCACGACAGAACGTTTAAATGTAGATAAATAGTACACACATTCAAAATTGGGTCAAACCCGATTATGCATTGAAAGTGTTGAATAAATCAATAACTGGTTTCCGTAGACATAATAAACCTCATTAACAACGTAATCTAGACTCATATTAAGTTAAAAATAATATTTTCTAATGTTTATTTATGAATGCCAGATAACGATTCTATTCATAAGGTACTTATGTCTTCAAAAATACTTGATTATTATTCTAGTTGTGGGAAATTGTGGATTCTCTTCATTTTATGTCTATAAATATTATACTTCTTGTTCTTATGCTCTGTAAATGTCAGTGTCCCTATGATTGTTTGTCTCTCTACTTTTCTAGAATATTTTGTGTCGTGTAAAGAAATGATGAAAGCCACATTTCACATTTCTTATAGGGTAATTCCGAGGGAGATGGCCAGTCGATAAAAATACGACTTAAAACTAACAGATGGCGTTCATGACCATTTAGTTTGTTATTAAATCGTGACCGGCATCAAATGTAAGTACGAAAACAGTCAATAAAATAAGTAAAATCAGCTTTGTTAGTAGAACACATGTCTGATATAATATAGCGGTTAACATATTATGTAGTCACGATAACGTTTCTTACTATTTCTTTTTTTTTGTGGTATTTTAACCTTAAAATAATCAACGAAGGTAACTTTATTCTTTTTAAAATTGGAATGGCCATCTCACCCATATAATCGGGATAGTTGACCAATATTTTTTGGGGATAGTTGCCCATATGATTCTATATGGTATTATGACAAAAATGCCCCTGTACTGATTAAAATGAATATGAAACTAAAACTACTAACTAAAATAACTGCCTTAGCTTTCTATAACATCTCACAACTTTTTACAGCAGCGAAAGGACTGCATCGTACGACTATTGGGACAATTATTTTTTTGATGTGTGAACATTTAATTACAAAACACAACTCATCAAAAATTGGCTATAGCGCAAAATTTATTATGCTGTGTGTACATAGAATTTTATTAGCCATGTTCACCCTGCGGAAAAACTATAAAAATCTATCTTTAGTCAAGGAAACGGTAAAACAAAAGGAAAATAAGTACTGGCCAACTTTCCCTGAACCCTATGGCCATCTCTACGTCATGCTCAAGGAGAGATGGCCAAACGTGTTTTTTTTAAATCACTTATAATTATTTTTTGGCTGATTGAAAGATTGATTACTATTAAGTTTTGAAAAGAAATATAAAAGTTTAAGTTCAATCATTATAGTTTCGTGGGAATGTGTCCTTAAAGTTAGTAGGGCCATCTTCCCCGGAATTACCCTATAAAACGAAGCTATTCTACTTAACCGCGTATTAGCATCTGTATGATTAGTTGTAAACAACACATCTTACAAACAAGATCTTCACATTGATGTTACAAGAAATTGTGACGGAATTTAATATAATACTTTTACAAAACTACCTACTGTAGGTTAACTAGATTCTAGACTCAGAATAGATAAAAGTGAGTGGCCTAGACGACACAATTTCTTACAAAAGCGAAAGTCTATCTTCAGAGACGTTTCTCGGAGAGTATAAATAAACGCTCGTAGGATTAGTTTGTATAAGGTTCATACATACTACCGTGAACTAATATTCAGTGCTTACGTATTACCTACAGACTTTTTGTCAACCGATAGTATGATTGATGAAGCAACTGATATAATAAATCGAAGTGATCATACGTCGCGGACGATTATCATCAATAAGGCTTACTCCAAAAAGGACTAGTTCCTTATATGCCTCAACAGATGGCACCGTCCTGGAAAAAAAAACTAAAAAATGTCTATGCCCGGTAAAAATCCATTTGGTAACAGTAGCGAAGGATTCTTACGACCCGATTCTTGTCTTCATTTCTTTACGGATTCAGGCATAGGTGCGGAAGGAAAACAGCCAACTTGATTGTTTGGGTCTTTTTTAATCGAAGAAACACCTTTAAAACCACAGTTTTTAGGTATCTAGATCGTATTTCTGTTACTGCTAAAATTAGCTACAAGTTTTTATTATTTTTAAGTAGAATTCAATCTTTTCCGTGTTTTTGGTGTTTTATAGGCTTATCTTCAAAGCAATGTTACCCTTCGCTACTGTTTCGTAATAATGCAAAATAAGTAGGTAAGCAAGCATTTTAGTTTAATTTTCACTTATCTAGCACTAATAATCTTGGCTGAAGATTATGATGCTTATAAAACGCACTATGTTTCAAACATTTCGGAACTAGTTTAGATAAAAATGCATGCCAGCAAAGTATTGCCCGGCTGAAAGTTTGAAGTCTGCAGGGCTACTGTAAAGTTTATTCTGAGACGCAACTTATGAATGAAATATTGTTTTTCTGACCGGACGTCTCGATGCGCTATGTTGAATAAATGTTTAAACTAAGTATGCTTACAAACTATATGTAAAGCGACTTTTAAGTCCCTTCAACTGGTAACCCTTAACGTATGTATTCTTTTGATGTCCACATTTGACTTTGAAAATTTCTATCCAGGTGTTGTTTTTCATGTCATTTATTCATTAAAATTTTACTCTTAAGTATTTTATTCAGGAGTTACCGTTAGTATTTTTATAGGTTGTTTTATTAAATGAAAATATAACAGTTGATAAAGACGTTGTATAACCTTATGACCTTTCTTTGACATAGTTTTTAAATCAAGAATAATGCCAAGTTTGCAAGATATTTTGGTAGTTTACTTATTAAGGTACCAGCAGCGCTCAGCGGTTTAATCAGTATAACTCCCGATACCGTGAGAATATCGGGATAAAAAGTAGCCTATGATACTTCCAATAGTTCAATGTATCATCATACTAAATTTCATTAAAACCTGACCAGCAGTTTCGGAGCCTATTCAATCCAAACAAACAATCTAATATTTTCGCTTTATGATATTAAGTATAGATTATTCATATCAAAATACCTAACTATATGTAAATACTTACTTACTTACTTAATATTAAGTAAACGACATATATATTGTACATAGATGGTTTGGACAACGAGTAAGTATGAATTTATATTGAAATAAATTCATCGGATGCATGGAAGTGCGTCAATGTAGCATCAACCATGTATATCGATTATCGACTAACATCGTTTTTAACTCGACAAAAGAAGGAAGGCGATTTGTCGCGGAAGATTTTATTAGGTACTCATCTTATTTATACTTAAACTAGCGACCCGCCACGGCTTCGCACGGCTATACTATGCATGTATTATACATATAAACCTTCCTCTTGAATCACTCTATCTATTTAAAAAAACCGCATCAAAATCCGTTCCGTAGTTTCAAAGATTTAAGCATACAAAGGGACATAGGGACAGAGAAAGCGACTTTGTTTTATACTATGTAGTGATGTCTTCTTCGATAACACTAAATAAATGCCTAAGGTTGCCGATTTTACCAGTACAGGACCTCAACCTATTTAGTGCCTATTTAGTTTATAACCTTTAAACAGCTCATATTATAAAGTGAACCACAGAACTTAGATCCAGCATCTTTGTCTTAATTCTAAAGAAACACGTCCTAAGTAGGTATTTAGCAAGATTTACTTGCTAAATACTTAGAACAGTAGGATTAATGCAATGAAGTGGTGGTAGCTTCCATTACCCGGTGCATCTATATCGCTGTTTACATTGTGAAAATGAGCGCTCAACTAACTTATGGCAATAAATATGAAGTCATTATTTTATTCTTTCGGAGCTCTTATATTTTTTTTTTTTTTTTTCAAAAACTTAGATATAAGTGACTAAATGACAAGAATATAAACAAAATTTTCAGATTTACACTAAATAAAGCAAATATTTAACGAATTACCTGATTTTATGAAGTTTCCGTATTTTTCCTAAATATTAACTTTTTAATTACGATGGCAGGTGACCCTTATTACATGCTGGCATAACTTATTTATATCATTTAAAATAAAAAAGTTTGCTTTATAGCGCCAAAATGTTAATCGGGCATTCTATGTGTGAAACCTGGCGCCTCTTGCAACCGACCCAGTCGGCACAATGGTCACCATGCCGGACTGCCAAACACAGGGTTGCGGGTTCGATTCCCGTCTCAGACAAGTATTTATGCTTAGATATTTCTCTGTGGTCTGGTTGTTTCTATGTATTATAAGTATGTATTTACAAAAGAAAAGTATATAAGTAGTATATCCGTTGTCTAGCACTCATAACACAAGTCTAGTTACTTAGCTTGGGGCTAGATGGCGATGTGTGGAATGTCCTGCAAAAAAAAAAATATAAACAAACTCATCGTTTATTTGGTCGTTTCACTGCCAGCATTTACTTCGGCTAGTCTTATCTAGTTTCCACGTCAACATAACTAATTTCCTAGAACTACCTATAATATTTAGAACTGGCAATGAGCCAGTTACTTTACGCGTTCTCATTCAACTAATTCCTATGACTCTATAAGATTTTTACATCTTGTTGTTGTGGAATTTTATCGATGTAATCAGTTATGTCGCTGTCTGTCAAATATTTTTATTTCGCAACGAGTAGAGGAATATTTTTTTACCACCAAATTATGTATGGGGAATGGGTGAAGGAATATTTTGATGGAAAGATTAGTATTACGTGGATGCCTTAGAATAGCGCTTGAATATCGGTCCATTTTTCTATTCCGGAATTGAGTTTCATCTATTTAGTTCCGGAATTCCGTGATTCCGGAATTCGATGCTTCCTTTAAACATAATAGACTAGCTGCGCCCCGCGGTTTCACCCGCGTAAGTCCCGATCCCGTGGGCATATTGGGATAAAAAGTATCCTATGTCCGTCTCCTGGCTCTAAGCTACCTCTCTACCAATTTTCACCCAAATCTGTTCTGCCGTTCTTGAGTTATAAGTGGTGTAACTAACACGACTTTTTTTTATTTATATATAGATATATACAAAATGCATAATATTTATTGAAAAACTGATGTTATCGAAATGAAAGGGTATTTTTGGTAGGAATAATAAATCCATTGAAATAGCTGTTCCGATCTATCATCTAGAACAGTTGCTGGATGTGAAATTTCAAAAAAGTCAGTGCATTCAAACTGTTGTCTGTTAGAGAACTCCTTAGACGATTACAAATGTAAGAAACTGGTGAAAAGTCGCGTTAAGCCTCGACACTAGAAGGCGGTATTGATTTTAAATACTTGAAGCATTTTTTTTTTCTATTAATTATGGCTTCGCACGGCTTGTGCATTTAGCCAGTTTCAAGTTATATTTTGCATCAAATTATGACCCGATTTTCCATGAATCGGGCCTAAAGTATTTCAAAACAGTCAAAGTCGTCATAGTCCGTCAAGTCAGGGGCTATAGTAAAGCGGTGGCAAGTTTACCATAACCTTAATAGGAGATTTGGAGGCAACGTAAAAACTTCATGTTTGACACTGATTTTTACTTTCACTACACTTGTGCACTTTCACAGAGCTAAATTGAATAACATTCCACCAGAATTATACAATTCAACTCGGGTTACAACTAAGTTTCATGAAAATAAAACTGCAGCACGACATGTCGTTAACTCGTTCCCGCCAAAACTCCAACTTGAAGCATTGTCCTCTATAACCGCCGTCTTAGAAAACTGCCTTTTCGACTCTTAATAAACGATATAGAAATTCCGGTTTTTCTCTCACCAATTCCGGTATTACAAACAATACTGATTTATGTCGGAATTCCGAAATTTTGTAAAACCGAAATTCTGGAGCTCAAGCCCTAACTTAGAAAAAAATATGTTAAAAAGTAAACTTAAGGATAATTTATTAAAAACAATTAAGTAGGTAGGTACTTCATTTGAATTTTTCTAAATCTATAAACTCTTAAACTAAATTAAGTAAGTAGGTAGGTATATAAGATAGTGCACATGTAATGTAAGTAAATAAGCGCACGCTCGCCAACAAACTGCACTTTGCAGTTTGGCGGGAAATTAGTTTGTAAGAAATTGTGTACTTTTTTTAGTTAAATAAAAAAAAAGAATATAAAGATAATAGGATAATGCAAAAATAGTGACCTTTTCTTTTGCTTAATTATGTCATTACCTACACAAGGAGTAGAAACTTCATTAGCTAGTCCGCTAAGAAGGTATAATAACTAACAATCTACTTTACCTAAAGTAAAGTTAAATTAATTCGATATTTCTAAAAATAAATAATAAACGACGTCAAAGAATAACTTTCTTTCATTAATCAAATTTTGTATCTCAGAAACTTTCTTTGTTTTTATGTTAATTTACTCGAAAGATTTTAATTAAACAAGAGACGTGGAAAATAAAATTAGACAAGATGAAACTGGTGCGAGTTAGTCTATAAAAAAATTAAAAAGGATTTTTATGCATACCTAAATATCTGAAATTAGAATACAATTCAGGATTACTACCTACACACACTGAAAAAAAGATTTAAGGTAAAGGTTTAAAGCAATAAATAATCATCTTCCTATAGACGCTAGAGAATAACTACTTGGTTTAAGTAAAATAAATGATAAGCATAAGTAAGTATTCTATATTTAAAAACAATATTCCAACTTAAAAAACAAGAAATTATCTCTAACTAGCGTCTATAAGAAGAGGATTATTTCTTGTTTTAAGACACCTTTTTTTTTAGTTTACTTGGCAGCAAACTACGTATATTATCATGTCTAACCGGAACAATATCCCGCCCTTTCGTTGCTTTCAGAAATGTTAAATCACTTGTAAATAATCGTCTTACTAAGGCCGTAGATAGCTCTTTAGCTTTCACTATCACATTCTTCCAAATCATGCGTAAATTCCGTGATCGACCATGTAAAAAGACGCCATCAATTCGCCCTTTAAGTAGTTGGCCTGGTCTTACAGAAGTCTTGCGCAACTTCTGACCTGCCCCCTTAGACAAAATTGCTTTCTATTAGCGATGTCGCCAATTGATAGATTTCATTGTATGAAATTGACATAAAACTTTCTATATAATTAGCTTAAGATGGAACTTATCCACCTTTTTTTCTTCTTCAACGCAAGACTACGTGACTTCTCGATGGCTTGTGTCAATTTCATACAAAAAAATTAAATAAAATGTCTGTCGATTGACGATATCGCTAATAGAAAACAATCTTGTCTAAGGGGGCTGGTCTTCGTCGGACCTCGACTGTTGGCGGAACAGGACACCGATAGGTTTTTACTGGGTAAGCCTCCGGCAGCCTACCGTCCTAAGGCTGAAAGTAGCCCCACATACTCGTACCCCTGTCGCCCCTTACCTCGGCCATCGATACAAAAAAAATGGGTGCGTGTACTTATGTACGCACGTGAGAAGTTATACCGTCTGTCTGTCCGTCCGTCCAGCTCCAACCTGTTACTTTAGTGTTACAATGATGTGCACGTATATAATTTCACTCTCTCGCAGCTTCAACCTGTTTTACTTTTAGGTTACTCAACTGCAATATGTGACTTTCGTGTTGCGCATCTTAAAATTTCACACCCATCATTTTGTGCAAAACGCGCCTAAAGAAGTATAACTTTAAAAACTGACCCGGTAAAGGGTGAGTTGACACATAAATGAAAGTTCATCATCCCACCACCACCACCACCACGTGTTTCCACCTCATAACAAAATTGTCAAATAAGTATACCTATGAACGGTCAAACACCTATTACCAACATCTCTGAAACAATATCTTTAAGTCCATAGTGTCCTGTAACAGGAGACGAGGAAAAAATAATCTTTTTCCTTTCAGACACACAATAGTGTTATTTTGGGTAACCTGAAACTTTCAGGCTCCATTAACATCGACCGTAGTGAAATAAGAAAGGTAAGAAGTTGTTTTGTTTTCAGGGTTCCGTATCTCAAAAGGTAAAAAAGAACCCTTACATTATTAAAGAACTCTTGTCCGTTCGCTGTCCGTGTGTCACCACCAATTTTCTTAAGAACAGGTGGGACAATATGATTAATATTATTTTTGAGGGTAAATTACCAGACAAGGTCTGATAGCCCAGTATATTTAATTAAATATTTTCAAACAAATTACTCTACTTAATAAGTAAGAGATTAAAAACAAGTTGATAACCAACAAAAATTACAAAAGTAAAACAAAATTTCCATTTAATTCGTTGGAGATTTTATATAAAAAAATGGTTGTCTGTAAATTCGGTTTACGGACGCTAATTTTACGTGATAACGTAACAGGAACGTACGTTGCTATGGTTATCTTGTCAATAACATGACGTTGCTATGGAACGGTCCTTGTCAATAACATGACGTTGCTATGGAACGGTCCTTGTCAATAACATGACGTTGCTATGGAACGGTCCTTGTCAATACCATGACGTTGCTATGGAACGGTCCTTGTCAATACCATGACGTTGCTATGGAACGGTCCTTGTCAATAACATGACGTTGCTATGGAACGGTCCTTGTCAATAACATAACGTTGCTATGGAACTTTCCTTGTCAATAATATGACGTTGCTATGGACGGTCCTTGTCAATAACATGACGTTGCTATGGAACGCGATGACGTCACACTTTTTGTGAATTTCCGGTGTTAATCGATTTATTACCGTTATCACGTCAAAAACTCTATAGCTACAATTATGGCGTCACGGAATAGGTTGTTTATTTCACCACCCCTCCCTCAAGTCAATATCCTAATTTATTATTTACCACGCGGGTGTATCGACCGACATGGGCGGAAGCTTTCAACCCAAAAAGTAGCATTTTGTATCATTCATTCGTTACTAAGGAAAAATCCGTGGAGTACGCGAATATTTATTAATGTTTCAGTCGTTTTTTTTAATACAATAACTTCTATACTATTGTGTTTCAAAAAAAGGGGTATTATTACGAAAGGGCGAACAACTTTTGTTCTACGACTTTTGTACATTCGATGATTCTAAGGGAATTTTTACTCACCTCGACGTCTAGAACAACCCCCATTCGTATTAATACCCCTTCGCTGAAACAAATTGTATATATAAATTTCTCGTGTCGCGGTGTTAGTTGGCAAATTCCACTACACGGCTGAACCGATTTGCATGAAATTTGTAGTGTTGTGTTGTGTAACGAATACGTTAGGTCTGAGAATCGAACTACATCTATTTTTTTTCCTTTTTTTGTACTTATACAGCAAAACAACGTTTGCCGGGACAGCTAGTTTATCTATAAATATAAAATTCAAAGTACTGTCTGATATACCAACGCACAGCAAATTTATCACACAGGTAGCTATTTTGTAAAGTATCCGCTAAAAAGGATTTTGAAAAATTCAAACCCTACGCGGTCGTAATCGCAGAAAAGTATTATATGTACTTATAATTAAAGTAGGTAATTATATAAATTAAGGTTTTTATTCAGACGCTTCGTTTCAGTATCTTTTTTATATTACGCAACTCTTTCATACTACTGAGTGATTCATGGTCTCATCCCATATACAAAAATCCTGATATTTTTAGCAAAAATATCGATATTCATAATTTCAACTTAAGAAATAAGGGTGATCTGACCATGCCCGGTAGTAGGCTTCGGAAAATAAACAGGTCGTTTAATAGTACATGTGTGCTCTACTATAACAAATTACCTAAAGATGTGTATGACATGTCCATTAACAGGTAATTTTTTTTTATATATCATAAATTGTGCAGTAAGGCGAATTATGATACTTCGTCTTACATTAATGATAAGAACCCATGGACGGGACTTTAGTTACTCCATTTCAAATATACCATCTAAAAGTATTTATTTGTAATCTTAACCTTTGTGAGCATGTTCACAAAAAAAACCCCATGACTTTCTTGGGCCTTCTTCTCATTGGTGTGAAGACACTGTACATAATTATAAATGAATTTAAAAAAAATAGTTTGAGTTTGTACCTACGGCTCAAATGGGCCGAATACGTGGAATCAAAAAAATGTATATTTTCCATTTACGATCTCGTCCCATTTTATAATCAAAATGATATTTGATACTGTCGGAAGCAAATCACAGTGGGTATACGAAACAATACCTATATGAAAACCTCGGAAGAAGATTGACAAATATTATAATGCAGATTACAGCGAAAAATGCCGGTCTTATTACGTTCACAGTATATGTGTAACACGGTGTAGTTGGCGAAGACTTTAAAAACAGTATTTACATGTCAATCCGTAACTGATTTCGAAGTAAACCCCGAAGCAATACAATGAAGACATAAATCATCGAAATGAAAAAAGAAAAAAAACTGTTGTTGGCAATTTCGTATAATTTACGATGCTTTCGTGTGAATTTCGATGAGATCTTACAAAAACGGAATATCGAGGAAACTTGAACCTGTTCTTTCTTCCCAGTACCACCAGTACCAACTACTAATCGATGACTAATTGAGTCGTCGATGATGTTGGGTTCAATTCCGTCGCACTTTACGGTGTTGCTCTATTTTTTCCGTGTCTACCATGGCGTTTCCATAGAAACTTAAGGTAAAAGGGTACCGGCGCTCTCTATACAAACGTAGTCGACGGTTTCCTCCCTAGATAATGACAATAGCAGAAATATTTTTGTTGCATAAAAACTATAACTGCCATGACTATGCCCCTCGCCTCAATCGAGGAGATTGAAAATAGAATTCTTAATTAGTCTGACAAATAGTTATCTCCAATACCTACTTACTTCCTTAGAAAAAGTGAACGTCAAGTGTAACAAAAACAAAAATACCTATACGAATGGTACAAATACGTATAATATTGTTTCTTCTAGTTACATAAACCTAGACATAGAAACAAGGCGTCTTTCAAAAATTTCCAAACAATAGCTAGGTAGTTTGTAATTAAACTGCCGGTAACCTATTAACCTTACCGGTGAACCTAAGGAAACACCTAACTTTTGTTTGTTACTGAATAATTCATATTTTTCCATTATTTAGTTAGGTAATAAGAATTTAACAGAGAACACGACTGAATACGCCGCGCAAATTAAAATTTGATTTTCGAGCCACGCGACGCGAGTGACAGGGCATGTCGTTGCCGCCGCCCGCGCCGTATAAAAAAAGAAAAAATAAACTCCCATGTGGAAAGCAGCCATGACACCTCTATGACGACGTAGTATTTAAATCCTCTTTGCTAGGACCGGAACCGAATAATGTTACTGCTGATTTGTCTAAAATTACACGTTTAAAAAAAAATATTTGGAGTATCCACGGCGGCTATACAAAGAAGAAGCTGAGGTAATCTTCAACGACTTTGTTGTTTCATAATGAATCTAGTACACAACGGCCGTAAACCCACATATTTGTTTGACAAGACGTTAACGCTTACACCAGACACGCCCTGCGTCTTCCAATATTGGATAGTATGCGTCATAAGTACACTGTCAGTTTGCTACAATAATACTATAAACAAGTATTGTATTTACGACCTCCTTCTAATAGTACTTGTACTTGTACTTGAACGGGCTGTTTTTAATTGGGTCCTTTTTGCGTGAAGATGGAGTAGGCTTGCCCAGCACCTACTACTCTCTCAGCTTAGTCGACCATTTCCAGAGGAGAGAACTTGTCAATACTTCTGGAGCCAACTAAGCCGCGGGTTTCATCACGATGTTTTCCTTCACCGTAAGAGCAATGTCAATTAGCGCATGAAAGTCAAGGTATCTACCACTTACGCCAACACCACTCTCTCTAATAGACGTTACACACAAACATAAATACTTGAATTAAAAGTACTCAGTGTGATTATTATTTTCAACTTGTTAGGTATGTCTTTACTTGGCCGAGTGGTATAAGGCGCCACCCGCTACACCAACCGACGTGGGTTCGATCCCACAGGTTACGTTGTTATAATGTTCAAATAGTGCTGCACAGGATTGTCTAAACGTTACGGTGGGTAGAGACTTTTGACCGTTGATTGTACATAGATAACAAAAATAAAGTGACCCAAATAACTGACAGGGGAAAGAAAAATACGAGATACAACCGGCTCTCTATCATAAAGTAGTCGGTGAAAGTCGATATCAAAAGTTTTAATGATGTGCTTGTCCCGAATGGTCCCGATGCGGGTCTAAAACGTGCGTATCGATTGTCACGATCGATGTAGGTCACAGGCTTCGGGTCAAGGGTCACGGGTAGGTCACCTCGAGCCTCCAACGTAAATAGACTGAAGACGCGCGCCCTTTCGACCTCTCAAGGAGACTCCGGCTTTGCTATTTGTGCGTCGAGCGTAGAACGTCGTAAAACGAATATAAAACAACTTTGTACAATTAAAGTACATTGTTAAATGTTACAATGTTAAACTCGACAGCACGTGCCCAATCAGCTTATAATGTTCGTTATTTATAAAAATTACAGCTGTAACTCTGTTTAGAATAATTGTGAACCGTTTTTACTCAAACCACTCAAACTGAGATTTACTTTTGCAGAACTTTTAATTTGTTGTTAACTTTTTAACTTACAGTTTAATATTTTTAATTAAACTTAATATTAATGAACAATATTAGATCCAAATTAAATGAAGTATGTAGATCTAATCTAATCTAGATTTCTATGAGTGCTCATAGAAATCTAGATAAGATTAGATCCAGATTTGTACGAGTACTAAAATAAATCTAGATTAGATTACATCTAGATTTCTATAAGTAATCAAATAAATCTAGATTAGATTACATCTAGATTTCTATAAGTAATCAAATAAATCTAGACTAGATTAGATATAGATTTATATGAGTAATCAAATAAATCTAGATTAGATTATATCTAGATTTCTATGAGTAATCAAATAAATCTAGATTAGATTAAATCTAGATTTCTACGAGTACCCATAGAAATCTAGATCTATCACGATGTACGACGGCATTATCAGAGCTTTCTCAAAAGCTCACAAATGATAATTATTATTAAAATATCCTGCATTTATTTCAAATATAACGTGCTTATAATATCGATAAGCTTATTTACGATCATTATCAAGAAATTCAAAGATCCTCAAACCAACACATTAAAACCTCTAACGGATTATTAAACAACTTTTCTTTGAGAAAGTGTGTGCGTTTATAATATTATTGCGTCTTAATAGTCATGTTTTATGGTCATAAAATATGGTTAAATTGAAAATTTACAATATTATTGATATAAAAAAGGGTTTTTAACAACTTGTGTAGAAAGTTTAAGTTTATTGAAAACTATTATATGCAATGGTTCTCGAAATGTTATCTTTTATATAACTACAAAGTTCAAAAGGTTACGAGAATAAAAACAAAAACCTACGGCTAAAGTAAGGTAGGTAGGTACTTGAATTTAGGGTACCGGCGATCTCTCCATACAAACGTAGTCGACTGTTTCCTCCCTGGATCATGACACTAGCACAAAAATTTTGTGCCATAAAATGTATAACTGCCATGACTATGCCCCTATGTTTTGGTTTTTCATTTTCTTAGTATCATAGAAATTAAGATTTAAAAAACAAATAATAACAAAAGAAACAAAACATAAGGGCATAGTCATGGCAGTTATGAGTTTTATGCAACAAAAATATTTTTGCTATATTTTTATGGAGAGAGCACCCGGTACTCTTTCCTCTTACATACTTTGTTGAAACATAATTTCTTATCATTAATTTCTTGACTTCTATCTTATAATTTTTACTTTAGACGGTACGGACGGGATTCCCGATAAACGGACTATCCAATACGTTATTTTTTATTCTAACTTATAGTTCCTGGGATTAGCACGTTACATATAAACCAAATAAACAAACAAACTTTTCGTTAATATAATAGTACCAATATAGATTTCTTGACGACTCTAGTTACATACTTATTTCGGCACAATGGTCACCATGACGGACTGCCAAACACAGAATTGCGGGTTCGATTCCCGCCTCAGACAAGTATTTATGCTTAGATATTTGTCTGTGGTCTGGTTGTTTCTATGTATTATAAGTACCTATATATTTACAAAAGAAAAGTATATAAGTAGTAGATATATCCGTTGTCTAGTACACATACCACTAGTCTAGTTACTTAGCTTGGGGCTAGATGGCGATGTGTGGAATGTCCTGCAATATTTATTTAGTATTCACCTGCGTAAGTCCCGATCCCGTAGGAATATTAACATAAAAAGCACCTTTTGTGTTAATCCAGGTCTCTAGCTATCTACATACCGATTTTTATCACAATCGGTCCAGTAGTTTTTGCGTGAAGGAGTAACAAACACACACACAAACTTTCACATTTAGAATATTACTAGGATTATTAACTATATTTTATCATTTTTACCGAAAATAAAATTTTAAATGTTTCCAATAGTGTTTGAAATCCATTCCCTTAACAAGAAACTCGTAAATCTACATCTATGCACTTTCTCACGGCAACCTCAATCCCTTGTACTTGCCTTCAATGCACAAGCCAATTTTCCACAAAAGCAAAACAACACAAATTCAATTAGGGAAATGGTTTCTGTTTTGCAAAACAGAAGGGTAAAATGAAGTCTCAAATGAAGTTTACAATAAATAGTGAGAATAGTGGAACAATTGCCAGATGTAGCCACTGAGTAAATAGAAAACAAACTTAAGATAAGATATTTAAGATAAGATATTTATTTATTTGCATAAAGTATGGTAAGTACAGATCTTAGGATTAAGAGTTTCACATACTTTGCCAACTTTTGGCATGCAAACATCAATTTGTGAAGTTAACTAGTTTATACAAGAGACAGGAATAACATATCACTATCATAGAATCTAATTCATGCATGTCATGATAGCAAAAAATAATAATAATAATAGAATTTAAAAAAAAAAAAGTACATAGATAGATAGATAGATAGATAACTTTATTTGTACAACACAGGAAAAAACAGAACACTATATACACAAAGCGAAGTAACAGCTATAAAGCATAAGTTGCACAAATGGGCGGCCTTATCGCTGAAAGCGATTTCTTCCAGGCAACCTTTGGATGGAAAAGCACTGATTCAGCTTTAATGGTAGGTTGTGAATTTCCTCAAGCAGGATACCAAACATAACCTGTAACAGGTGATAATATAAAGTATTTACATAAATATGGCTTTAAAATATCAAATTATACATACAATACATACCAATATATAATTATATACATAGATACAAAAAAAAAAACATATATACATACATAAATAATACAGGAATACATATGGATATTAGACAGTACTGAGGTAGTGATCAGTTACCATAGATTTGAAAATGGGTAGGGACTTAGCAGATCGGATGGGTTGAGGCAGGGAATTCCAGAGTATCACTGAGTGAAAAGAGAAGGATTTTTTGTAGAAAGTGGAGTTGAGGGGAGGAGCCTGAAGGAGAAGGGATTCTGTTGATCGGAGTTGTCGTGAATGGGCGTCACTCAGGAACTTGAAACGTTCTCTGAGGTAGTGAGGAGAGGAGGGAGTGAAAAGGATTTTGTAGAGGAAGCAAAGGATATGAACATTCCGGCGAAGGCGGATTGGCAACCACTTGAGCTTATGGCGAAATTCAGAGACATGGTCATATTTGCGAAGCCCAAATATGAACCGTATGCAGACATTTTGAAGTCGCTCAAGTTTGTCGAGTTGCTCTTCGGTCAGATCGAGGTAGCAGATGTCGGCATAGTCGAGGATAGGGAGCATGAGAGACTGAGCAAGGCTAACTTTAGTGGCAGTCGGGAGAAAGTTCCGCAGTCTACGGAGTGAGCCCGCTGCAGCAAATACCCTCCGACTGGTTTCAGTTATCTGCGGCTGCCAGCCCAGTTCCGCATCCATGATGACACCAAGATTTTTTACGGTTTTGTTAAAAGGGATATGATTTCCGTCGAACATCACGGGGTCAACCTCCTCCCAGTTAATTCTCGCCAACAGCCTAGAACTCCCCAAAACAATGACTTGGGACTTGGACGGATTTACCGCAATCCCAAAGGAATCGCTCCAACTACAAATTTTAGCCAAGTCACTATTTGTTATTGCAATGCCTTCATTTAACTGTTGCCACGGGGTTTGTGAGTATATTTGAAGATCGTCTGCATAGAGATGGTAAGAGGAAGTAAGATTGGAAGTGATCGAACTAATGAATACTGAAAATAATAGGGGAGAAAGAACACCGCCCTGGGGTACACCCGCAGACACATCGCACCAGGATGAGTAGGTGTCTTCGACACGTATACGCTGCCGGCGACCACACAGGTAACTACGAAACCATTCAATCACCGTTGGAGATATGTTAAGAGAGCATAAAACACCAAGCAAGATGTCATAGTCGACATTACAAAAGGCATTACTGAAGTCAAGCAACGTTAACACCGTCAGCATACGATCATCCATGCCTTTGCGTATGTCGTCAGTGATTTTAACAAGGGCAGTAGTTGTGCTATGCCCCGGACGGAATCCGGATTGGAAGGGATTATGTAGCATATGACCACTAAGGAATCTGGAAATTTGTTGATGGACGAGGCGTTCAAGGACTTTGGAAAGAAATGGTAAGATAGAAATCGGTCGATATTCGGAAAAGGTTTTAGGATTTGATTTTTTCGGAAGAGGAATAATTTGAGCCTCTTTCCAGAGGGAGGGGAATACATTGTGAGAGATGGAGAAGTTCATTATGTGCAGGATAATAGGAAGAATTTCGTCAATAATGGGCATAAGCATGTTGCGACTGATGTTGTCACTGCCAACGGCTTTGGAGGTTATGTGTTTCATGCTCTGCTTAACACCACAAGCAGTGAATTGTTCAAAGATGAAAGATGGCAAGTCAGGAGTTGGAATTGAAGAAAGACGTTGTAAAGTTTCAGCTTTCACAAAACCATCAAGTCTTGCAGAGGAGGAAAAGTGTTGGTTTAGTTGATCCAAGTTTAAATCGGTGGGAATGGATTGTTGAGTTTGTTTGCCAACTCCTAATGACTTCAGAAATTGCCATACTTTGGCTGGATCACCAGCTTCGATGGAGCTATGAATATGCCGGCGTTGTGCATCCCTACACATTCTATTGCAGCGATTTCGAATTTCAATAAATTTATCCCTATTTGCATCAGTAGCATTATGGCGAAGTCTACTTTTAGCTGCAGATTTCTTGTTTATAAGTAGCTTTATATCGTCATTCAGCCAGGGTGCAGGATGATGTTTCAGTTTTATAGCTTTTAAAGGAGCGTGTTTGTCAATGAGTATGGTTATAAAGTTATTAAACTGAAAAACCTTCTCATCAATGGAGTCGCAGTCAAAAACCCTCCCCCAGTCGACATCTTGTGTATCTTTGCGGAGATCTTCCAGATTAATACCACTAAAGTTGCGCTGAAAAATATATTTTGGTTTATCTTTGGGCGGACGAACCTTGTACGAAAGGTAAATGAGGTCATGGTAAGAGAAGCAGTCCGCCGAAAGTTGGCCGTGCTTTGCAGAGTGAGAAGAAGAAGAGACAAGAATAAGATCTAACAGAGAAGGAGCACAATTAGGAAAATGATGGGTAGCATTCAGCGGAAGAATGGTGAGGTTGTAGGCCGCCGTCACGGACCTAAGCTTGCGTGCCCTATGCAGGTATTGAGGGTCCTGCTTTTGGAGGCAAGTGTTGAAATCGCCCATAATAATGGTGTGGTTATATTGTGGTAAGAACTCCTCCAGCAAGTTCTCAAATGCAGCAAAGTAATTTATGTTACAGTCTGGGTTGTAGAAGGCTCCTAACAGAAGTTTACTCTTGTTCATAAGCACTTCTATGAACAAGTGCTGGCCAGCGTTTGACGGGCAAGGTTGTGGGGACAAACTAACTACTTTAAAGGGAATGTGGGCTCGCAAGTAAATAGCGACACCACCACCAATAGCTTCGACGCGATCGTTACGTATCAGGTTGAAACCTGGCAAAGAATAGGATTTTGATGGAAAACATGGTCGTAGCCAGGTTTCAGAGACTACTATTGCGTGAAGGTGTCTATCGCTGAAAGATGCCAACATCTCTGGATAATGCTTCGGAATGCTCTGGGCATTGATATGTACAATGTTGAAATTTTTGGGAACATCGGAAAATTGATCCTCAATGTTATCAGAAAGAGAAGGAAGACTACGGTAACTGTCATCCCCACCACTGTCACTACCCGATGAACAGGACAGAAAAGGAGCAACAAATTCATCATCGCTACCAATCGGTTCTGACATTAGGAAATGTATAATAATACGATACAAACTGTATTATAGATAAAATAAATAAATATTAGTAATATATATACGTAATAAAATATCAATAATATAAATAGATTAATATATTTATAAGTTAAATGCTGAATTAGATGGTCAGTTCTGGTCCACCCGCCAGCTGTGTAAAAATCGCTGTACATAAAAAAAAAAAATTAAAGATTGAGCACTAGAAAACAACAAAACACAAGAGTAGGTAAGTAGTCAGACTTTAAAAACAAGGAAGTATAGGGCATAAGGGTAAAATTCAGAAAATAAAGAGAGAAAAAAATAACTAAACGAAAATAATAATAATTTAAACCACTGGCTATATGGGCTGACATCCCTTTGCCTACAAATAAAAAATAGTAGGGTATGTTTGTCACTGTCAAGTTGACAACAAAAGAAGTGACTGACACATTTGATATGAAAAATAAGTTAGTGAAGAGAAAAATTATCGCATACCCTATGTTGTGGATATCACCTATACCTACAAGTATTATCATTATCACCAAAACAACTACTTCCTAGCAGCCGAAGATGATGACGCTGCCGCTGCCAAAGCTCGCCGTGTTTTCGCCACCGCCACCGCCGGGTTTACAGCCTTTGATGGTTTCGGCTTGGCATTACCACCGGTTTCTGTAGCAGGGCACGGAACAATTGCCAAGTCTTCAGGGCTTCGGATGCAGTGTCGCGTGCCGTCCGCATCAAGGACGTAGACAGAGCCCCGATGCGTCCAAGAACTGGAAACTCCGAAGAGCTGCCTAGCCTTCATGAAGAGCTGATGTCTGCTTCTCGTCAGGAATTCCGACAAAGTGTAGCCCGAGCCTTTCAACTTGGTTTTCGCCTTCCAGACACCATCCCGATCAATTTCACTATGAAATTTAATCAAGATGGGCCGTGGCTTGTTTGTGTTGGCTCGGCCCATCCTTTGGCAACGACGAATGCTGCTCTCTGCGAAGGTAGCCTGCTGGAGCTGCTCCCTCATTATCCCAACAATGACCGTGGGCAATGTCTCCTCTCTGGCCTCGCAGACACCGTGAAGTAGCAGGATGTCCCTTCTGCTGTGCTGCTCCAACTGATCGATTGTGTGCGACATGACCCCGATCTGCTGTTGTAGTGCCTTTAGCGCCTTAGTAACAAAGGCCTTGTAGGAGGCAAACTCCGCTGCAATACTTGCGACACTGGGAGATGCAACAATGTTCTTCTGCAGCTCTCCTTCGAAGGCCGTCATACGCTTGTTGAAGTCAGCCTCCAGTTGCAAAAGTGATGACAGTTGATCCATAGTAATTAGTGATTGTATAGTTCGACTTAGTGGTCACAGAAACTTTTGAAAACACAACTGGTAGGTGGATTTTGATTATATTTTACAGTTTTGCATTAAATTTATTGATTTATATACTTTAAATATTTTTAATTTCAAATTAAATTTAGAGGCGAAACCACCTGTTTTTCAAACCTACCCGCGAAAAAAAGTAATTAATAATTAATAATAATATTTTTAAATAAATGTCAATTAATACCTTCATGTCATTTTAAATTTAAAAATTCTTGTATCGAGTAAAAACGTTTATCGATCAGCCAAGAACGGAGTTTTTTTATAAATAAATGAAAAGGTAGGGATTTAAAATCCCCGGGAATATTATTGTATATTATTCCACACATAGTCTGACAACTTTTATGGTATAGTGCTGTTTTAGGAATCCTAGGCAATACAATTCTTTCAGGATCTCTTACACATCTATGGAATATATCCCGAGCTTTGGTAAACAAATACATATTTTGTTTTACAAACTTTGCAGCTTCTAGGATATACATACAAGGCAGTGTCAACAGTTTTAACTCATCGAACACAGGCCTACATGATTCCCATGGAGGTATCCCTGCAATGGCACGTATACATTTTTTCTGTGCTCGGAAAGCTCGTATCATATCAGTGGAGTTGCCCCATAATATGAGTCCATAATTCAAAGTAGATGCAACATATCCGTGATACGCTGTAAGTGTTGTATTTATAGTAGCACTATTTCGTAGCTTGTACAGTACATAAACAAATTTATTAAGTTTTTTGCAAACGTGGTCGATATGAGCTTTCCAGTTACAATTACAATCCAATATCAATCCCAAAAACTTTGTCTCATGGGCCTCCGGCAATTCTTCTCCATTATACTTAATTTTAAGCTCTGTGAGCTGTGTCCCGTAATTACAAAATTGAATGATTTTTGTTTTAGAAATGTTAGCTTTTAAATTATTGTAACTTAACCATGTCATAATAGAACTAATTGTATTAATAATGTCAGGAATATAATTAGGGTTTCTACGGTCAGAAGAGATTAGAATTGAAATGTCATCGGCAAATAATGTGCAGGAGTTTTTAGTGTAATCAGGTAAATCATTTATATATAATAAAAATAAAAGAGGGCCCAATACACTACCTTGAGGTACTCCGCAAGAATTTTTCATATAAGTTGATGAATTTGGGACCAATATTTTGTCTTTATCAATATTATCAATAACAACAGATTGCATTCTATCTGTCAAGTAGCTATGCAACCAATTTAGTGCATTACCTCTGATTCCATAATTCTCGAGTTTAGCTAGTAATAATTGATGGTCCACAAAATCAAATGCCTTTGACATGTCGAAAAATATTACAGCCACGAGTTTACCGCTATCCAATGCATCGATTACTGATTTAGTTAAGTTAAAACACGCGTGGGTGGTTGACTTACCCTTTTGGAAACCAAACTGTTCCTGTTTTAGAATATTATGCTTATGTATAAATTCGAGAAGGCGTTTTTGTAGTGCACATTCAAATATTTTGGATATAATGGGTATTAAGGTTATTGGTCGATAATTCCCAAGATTTTTGGCATCACCTTTTTTGTACAGAGGTTTTACTAATGAATATTTTAAATAACTTGGAAAACACCCTTCAGAGAATGACATATTTATAAGATAAGTTAGTGTCGGAGCCAATTCTACACAACAAGACTTTAGAATACCTGTTGCAAAGTCATCATAACCAACTGATTTTGTATTCTTAAGACTAGATATAATTTTACCTATTTCTTTACAGCTGTATGGTTTCAGAAAGATGCTATTACAAATTATTTCCTTATTCGTATTTTTAGTTGTTGAGTTTTCGCCCTTAGTTTGATCAATCCAATAAGTATTAAATACTTCTGCTATTTCTTTCGGGTTATGTATATTGTTATCTCCTTTTTCTACATTTGAAATTAATTTTATTTTTTGTCCTTGTTCGACTTTTTTTATAATTTGCCAGGAGGTTTTACAAATGTTTTTAGACTTTTTTAAAGTTTCTTCATTTGTATTTTTTACTGCACGCTGAATACAACTTTTAAGGAGTCGACAATATTGTTTATATTTTAATCTGTTACAGTTAGTTTTATTTTTATAGTATTTATAACGTAGATTTCTTTTAGTTTTGCTGCTTATTTTTATTCCGTTTGTAATCCATTTGGCTTTTTTATATTTGTATGATACTTTTATTTTAATTTTAGGGAAACATAAGTTATAAAATAAAAGAACTAATTCTTGAAAACTTTCGTAAGCTGAATTTAAGTCTGTCTGAGTGTAAACATCTGAAAATGATAAGCTTGTTAAACATTCTTTGAACTTAAATATATGTTCTGCGCAGAAGTCTCTTTGGTACCGAAAATACTCCAAAGGCTTTTCTTTATTGTTAATTGGAATGTTCAGCATTTGGGCTGTATTGTGATCTGAAATATCCCAATGTAGAAGTTCGCTTTTTGCTGTTGGGATATCACTTATTATGTGATCGATACATGAGTTTTCACGTGTGGGTAGTTGTATATGTAGAATCAAGTTATAAGTTAGTAGAAATTCACTTAGTTTTTTAGTTTCAGTTGTTTGTTTCAATGTATTGACGTTTAAGTCCCCTGCTATTACTAATTTTTTATTCTTGATACACCTATAAAAATAACAGACTTTAGTCAATTTTGAAATAAATTGATCAAACTGAGCCACTGTTAGTTGGCTATGGGATATTTTGTAGACACCTAACACAAATATACCATATGACAACAATTCAACACCACAACACTCGAATATAAAATCGACGCAGTGCTGATTAATATGGTCAACAATTTTAAATGTTATTCCATTTTTAACAAGAATACAAACCCCGCCTCGTTTTTGTTTACTCCGACAATAGGAAGTTGCTAGAGAGTATCCCGGCAACTCTATTAAACTCTCGTCACCTCTTTCAATAAATATTTCAGTCAAGCAAATTACGTCCGGCTCTCTATTATACTTTACTAACTCAGAAATGTGTACTTCCAAAATATTTGCTTTAGATATGAAACCTTGAACGTTTTGATGCAAAATTCTTAACTGTCTATTCACGAAAAAATGTTGTTTCATCTGGGGTGGGTTCGTTGGTAACTACAAACTTTTCTAGTTGCTGTTTTTTATCTGTATGTGGGGAAGCGTTTATAACTATACTTGAGACACAGGCCACATCACTTTCCGATTGCAATTCTGTATCTGTTTGTGTAGATACATTTACCATTATTCTAGAGACATAGTTTTCAAACATCTGAGCATATCTCAGATAGTCAATTGATTTCCTGTTCTGTATGGCGCGATGTTTGTGTTTAAAAGATAGATATTTACTGTCATAATCAAATTGGTCTAATTTACGATTAATTTCATTACATACATCAACATTTGAGTAATAATTATTAAAGTCAAAATCTAAAAATCTAGAATTAGTATATTGCATGCATATCATTTTTAATAAATCATTTAGTTTTTTTTCGTTTAAACAATGATTCCTAAATATTTTCAAGATGAACACAGGACATTTAACAATCTTTAGAAATTCACCTAATTCTGTCATAATCTTTAATGGATTTGTGTCATGCTGACCGATACAAATCAAAACACGATCCTCTGAAGAAACGTCAAACAGTTTAGCGCTTTTCAGTATCTCCTCAGACAACGCGTTTGGTTTAATAAAAGATACAATTTGGTAGCGCTCATAACGACTGTCGATTCTCGATTTTCGAAGAGTCCCCGACAAACGAATGCATTGTGAACCTCCGAATATAAATAAACGCCTTTTACTCAGCTCAGCGGTCTGTTGTCCTGCTGTAGCGGGTCTGCAAATGTTTTGTGCCAATGGTTCTTTGTGCCAACTTAGAAGCAATAGAAGCAAACATGCCCTAGGTTAAGATTGTTTTCTTCAGAAAAAGTGAAGAAAAGCTTGGGGGTAAATGGCGCTTTGTTAAGTGTCCTTCAATATTAATTTCCTGTACTAACTTTTGCCCGCGACTTCGTCCGCGTAAAAGTCGAAAATAGACCAAGGAATCACGTTATCCCATACAAACTTTGCCCCCCTTTTTCATCCCCTTAGGGATAAAATTTCGGAAAATCCTTTCTTATCGGATGCGTTATCATAAAAATATGAAAAGCAGATAGAAAAACGAGTAATCGGCGAACATACTTTTAAGTACATAAAAATAATAAAAATACGCGACGAATTGAAAACCTCCTCCTTTTAAGAAGTCGGTTAAAAATTGAAAATAGATTTAATAACGTAAAGAACGTTAGTTGAGTTATGTAATCTAGAAATCAAAATAAGTAACGAACAGAAAATATATAGGTAACTGTAAAATAAAATACAACTACAACTTTTCAGAATAAAAATATCTAACACATCGCAGTTGAAAACCGTGAAAGTGTAAACAAGCTTCGAATGAAATTGGATAGCTTTTGCAGACAACGAAAACATTTCGAAGGGATATCGAATTCCACAACGATGCTCGAAATGACCGTCGCATTATCAATCTTGACAAATAAATAAAGACTTGACAATTATGTTTTCAACTCTTTGAAATAAATAAAATAATTCATTTATAAAAATACAAGAATATAAATGTCAAAATAACAACTTAATTACAAAAAATAAGGTATGTATGTATACGGGCTTTTTTCCGCAACAACCGATTTGCGTGAGGATGGAGTAGGCTTGCCCAGCACCTACTATCCTCTCAGATTAATCGACCGTGTCCAAAGGAGAGAACATGTCAATATTTCTGGAGCCAACCAAGCCGCGGGTTTCATCACGATGTTTTCCTTCACCGTAAGACCAATGTCAATTAGCGCACATACATTTTTCTTAAGAAAAATACATTGGTGCACGGCCGGCTGGGATTCTAACCCACGTCCTTCAGAATGAAAGTCGGGGTATCTACCACTAAACCAACACCGCTCCTAAATAAGGTAAAATAAATGTCATAAAGTTCTTAAATAAATAATTATAAGCAGAACGTCTCTACATATTCACTTTGGACAAAATCTCAAAAATTATTAAGATATTTTACTTACCGTCAAGAAATACCCGATTTTAATTGCGAACGAAATTATCGACAGCTGAGTGTACTTTCATAGGCAGGATCGTAATCGCATACTAATAAAAGTACTGCTGTTATATGCCTGTATTTTATATATCAATAACCACAAAACAATAACGAAATAAACAGTTGGATAGCAAAGTGTCTGATAAAATGAATCCAAGTAACTGTAACGTTGTATTGTAATATAACAAGAAGAAAAAACCGGTCAAGTGCGAGGGTTCCGTACATTAGTTTCAACTCTCTTTCTCTACCCTTGTCGTGGTATGGTCAGTCCCTTAACTTGATCTCTATTTCGTTTGGGCGCCCATACAATGCCCCTCAAGTTAAATTAGTTATGTTAAACTATGTATGTTTGGGGACACTCATTAATTTGCAACTATTTTTTTGGTTTTCGACCCAAAACCTATAGGGTACTTCCGGTTGACCTGGAATTGTCAATTTTGGTTAGAACCAAGGTCTTATAGCACAAGTAAAGCGAAAAATCCGAAATATATAAAAAAGTTGAAAACTAAGGTAAATTTCGTTACTAACAAGTTTTCAAGAAAATGTAAATTTGCCCATATCTTTTTATCTTGTTGACCTGCGTCAACAAGATAAAAAGATATATATAAGATCCTATATCCTGCGATATAGGAACTATACACTTCAGTGTCTGGTATGAATTTCAACTTGCTAGGTCCACCCGTTCCTTAGAAAATCGTTGGTGACACACGGACAGACAGACAGACAAGAAAGTGGTCCTATAAGGGTTCCTTTTTTTACCTTTTGAGGTACGGAACCCTAAAAGTCTAAAAAACAATTAACTGATTGATTTAGTTGGTAACTACCAGTACTTGAAGAAATCTGGTGACGATCAATCGACCAAGCTTGAAACGTGATGCTGTGTAAGCGTGACAACCGATTGTCTTTCCTTGGCTATCGCCTATAGAAAATATCAAGCGCGTTTTAGACATTAGACAAGAATAAAAAACGGTTGAGGCTTTTAGAAAGTTTAATCGTGATCGGAACGTTTTGCTGATGCTTGATGATCATTGAGAAATCAATGATAAATGACTTAGCATACTTGTACTTGAACGGGCTGTATTCCGCAATTAAACCCTTTTCAATTGGGTCCTTTTTGCGTGAGGATGGAGTAGGCTTCCCCAGCACCTACTACCCTCTCAGCTTAGTCGACCATGTCCAGAGAAGAGAACTTGTCAATACTTCTGGAGCTTACTAAGCCGCGGGTTTCATCACGATGTTTTCCTTCACCGTAAGAGCAATGTCAATTAGCGCACATAAATTTTTCTTAAGAAAAATACATTGGTGCACGGCCGGCCGGGATTCGAATATCTTAGCATAGCAACTATATAACACACTACAAGACGTAAAAATAGTTCACACTTAACACACAAAGGTTACGCGATAGTGCATAAATAATCGTGTTTATGTTTTGAAAAAGTTTTGGCCTTCAATTTTATCTGTCTTTGTGGACACCCTTATCAGTACATAACAAAACATTTCCCAAAATTTCAAGTATAGTGAGCTTTTAAACAACTTATTGGGTCGAATTCCGCTAAAATCAATATAAATAAAAATAATAATAAATAAATAATAATAAATATTGCAGGACAATCCACACATCGTCATCTAGCCCCAAGTTAAGTAACTAGACTTCTGTTATGGGTGCTAGACAACGGATATACTACTTCTAATATACTTTTCTTTTGTAAATATATACATATAATACATAGAAACAACCAGACCACAGACAAATACCTAAGCATAAATACTTGTCTAAGGCGAGAATCGAACCCGCAACCCTGTGTTTGGCAGTCCGGCATAGTGATCATTGTGCCAACTGGGTCGAAAAAAACTGTAAAAACTGTGACCACAACAATAAATTATTTATAAAAATAAAACGTAGCGTAAAATTTGTTTCTATGTTGAGAGACCGAAATATCCGCTAGCAAAAATTCTGGTCAGGATAGAAGGAAACATAAATCGCATCTTGTTCGTAATGGTCAATAAATTATTTTAGTTGTTGTGATCGAATAAATACGTTTGTTATCTATTTGTATTAATATCGTTGGAAGTCGCGAGCTATTGAACTATTAAATACGAACAAACGAGTAAGTATTTTAAGAGGCAAATATCACAATTATTACCGCGTTTATCAGATTTAAAATATACTTTTTAAATCTAGATTGAGGGTTCTTCATTGAAAATTCTGAAACTCTTTGTGTTATGGACACTATAAAAGCCGAGAAACAATAGATGAACGAACGTCGGAACGACTGAACAAGGCCAAGCTTACGCCAAGCTACAGATCAGAAAATGTTCTTTATGACACGCTTTCCGACCATATAAACCTGACGTTTCGGGAACTTTGCATGGGATCTGCAAAGTTCACGAAACATCAGGTTTAAAATAAAAAACGCAAATATATATGTTCAACTATAATTATAATTATGAGTTCAAGTCAAAAAAACCTTAGAAAATACTATTGGTTAATATGTTTTTTACGTAAAAACATAATTATCCTAATGGACATAAGAACATTTTCATTTTGTTGTTTACATAAATACATCTAGACAAACGTAAATATACATAAACTTAAATTGTTATAATATGATACAAAATATTAGATTCTGACGCAGGTAAAATGTGAGGTCACTGAAGTAAGATACAATGGATGCGATTCAAATGGGTTTATTGTTGCTATTTGCTAAAATATCAGTGGTCTAAACACCCAGTTGGCACAATGGTCACCATGCCTCCAAACACAGGGTTGCGGGTTCGATTCCCGCCTCAGACAAGTATTTATACTTAGATATTTGTTTGTGTTCTGGTTGTTTCTATGTTATTGTAAGTATTTATGTACAAAAGAAAAGTATATAAATAGTATATCCGTTGTCTAGCACCCATAACACAAGTCTAGTTACTTAGCTTGGGGCTAGATGAATATGAAGCTTTGCTTGCTCTGTTTCCTCCGGTAGGCTAGCTAGACGACAGGCGGGTGGGGGCGTATTTAATACTACACCTGGAATTAATATCTAGATGGATTTAATCTCAGGAACTACTGGTTCGAATTGGAAAAATATTTTTGTGTTAGATAGTCCATTTGTCGAGGAAGGCTTTAGGCTACTTTTTATTTTGATATTCCCACGGGATCGGGACTTATGCGGGTGAAACCGCGGAGCGCAGCTAGTT